>JAJJBR010003018.1:52961-79172 GCA_022817965.1 Solanum lycopersicoides
CTACCAAAGAAGGTAATTAGAAAGGAAAATCTTTGTTAAATAAAAACTATAAGTAAAGTAATAACATTATAAGTGACTCATGATATTAAAAAATTACAATAGCTAATAACATACTAATGATCAAGCAATTATACAAAATACATGTTAGAGAAGTGATAACTGCAGGCAATGTTGTCTTGTTTAGTGATTCAATTAACCTACCATTTTCCAAATGGACATGGTATAGGTTCTTTTCGAAAACATTTGAGGTCATGCGGACAAAAAGTTCATATATATGATAGAAATTAATGTGTCCATAATTTAGAAATTATCATTATCAACAACAATAACATATTCAGTATAATTTAACAAGTCAAGCTGAGTACGATATAATGCATATAGGTCTGAGAGCTATAGAGATTATTTATGGGAAACTCTTTGTTAAGAAGTTATGGAATAGTACATTTTAATTTACATATCTTGTGAAATATTGCTTTTGAAGCGATAATCTAGTTAATTTATGAAAATTCTCTCAATACACAAATACAATTTAAATGGTTTAAAAGGATGGATAAGAATAAATAACTTTGGGATTTAGGCGTAGTTGTATAACGAAAGTCATTAGATGCTAAAAACACTACTAAAAATTACTATTTTCGCACTGAACTTTTCTACTGAAATATTTTGGTTTAATTGGTGAGAAGGAAAAAATATAATAATTTTTTCATATGACAGAATTAAGAAATTTCTCCTTATCTCAATGAGAATACGTTCTTCACGCTACCTTTTCATTGAGGCGATTCACTCAAAATTATGAGTGATAAAATCGTATTCTACATCACAAAATTTCTCAGTGATTTGCCGTAAAAAAACAATTGTTTCTTGCAATGAGACAAGTGTTCAACCAAACTATTTTGTTTGTCAACATACTTACATAATAACAGTCATATTGAAATTAATCTTCTTTCAGAAAGCACTAATTAACTAAATCGCTTTAGCAGTATATCATCAACCAAAACTATAAAAAGTTTAATAAACATTGCCTCTTTAAAGCCAATAAATAGAACTCATAATGATGCATCACTCAAATCAATATAAACAACAATGATATACATAACCTTGTACTTACCTTATAAAGGTAAAGATACTATATCCGATAGACCCTTGATTCGAGTAAGCATGTCACAAGTACTTGAAATCTTGTCTTCTTTTAAAATGCACAGACTTACTTTTGGTGTATATTTCACTTAACAAAGTTTCAAATTTCGATCTCATTTTTTAAAACGTCGGATCAATTCATGAGCAACATGTCAGTACCAAGGGTCCGCTTGGAATCATTCGTGATTTTGAATACAATCACACCTAAAGTGTAGACTCAGGTCAACTCATTTGATAGAACATAAGATGCATCACCCATGTCTTCCATATCAAAACTTTTACAGAGAAATTGTTCCACCTCATGTATCATTCCCTTATCATTGGATGTAAGTAAGATATAATCCAGATATAGAACTAAGAAACATATTTTACTCCCACTGATCTTATTGTATATACATTGATCCATAATGTTCTTAACAAAGTCGAATGAATAGATAACGTTATGAAATTTCAAATACCATTGACGGGAAGCTTGTTTTAGTCCATATACAGATTTCCTTAACTTGCATACCAAGTGCTCACCATTACTAGAGGAGAATCCTTCAGGTTGTTTCATATAAACCTCTTCCTCTAGATCACCATTGAGAAATACGGTCTTCATATTCATCTGTTGCAATTCTAAGTCAAAGTGTGCTACGAATGCCAATATTATGTGCAAGGAATCCTTTTTAGACACAGGAGAAAATGTATCTTTGTAATCAATTCCTTCATTTTGAGTGAATCCTTTAGCAACGAGTCTTGCTTTGTATCTTTTTATGTTGCCTGATGAGTCCTTCTTTAGTCTTAAAGACCTATTTACATCCAATGGTTTTAATACCATTAGGCAAATCGACAAGATCCCAGACCTCATTACTATTCATAGAATTCATCTCTTCTTTCATGACATTGTACCACAATTCAGACTCTTCAGAATTCATGGCTTGGGAAAAATACTCAGGATCATTTTCAACTCCAATGTCAGATTCTTGCAAATATACAACAAAGTCACTAGGAATTGCTGATTTTCTTTCTCTAGTAGATCTTTTCAATGTTGCACCAACATTTTCCTGTGGATTATGTTGTTCAACTGGTTATTCAATAATTTCAGGAATTACTTGAACAACTTGATCTATATGCATGTTTTCAGCAGCTAGTGGAATCTCATTGATCGGCTGCTCAACACCCAATTGAAATTGAGGGGTATTATGTACAAGAATCAATTTTCGACTTGAAGTAGAAGGTTGATCTCTTATAGAAATTGTATTCTGAAATTGATCACTCCCACTAATTAAGTCATTTTAAAGAAATTTTGTATTTCTTGATTCCACAATCCTAATACTGTTAGATGGACAGTAGAATCTATATCCTTTAGACCTTTCGGCATATTTAATGAAATATCCACTAATGGTCCTAGGATCTAGTTTCTTTTCTTGTGGGTTATAAATTCTAACTTCAGACGGGCATCCCCATACATGTATATGTGCCAAACTAGGTTTCCAACCTTTGAATAACTCAAAAGGCATCTTTGGAACAACCTTGGTTGGAACTCGGTTTAATATATACGTTGATGTCTTAAGAGATTCAATTCATAAGGACTTAGGTAGCTTAGCGCTACTTAACATACTACGTATGATGTCCAATAATGTTCGGTTTCTTCTTTCTGCTACACCATTCTGATCTGGAGAACCAAACATATTATATTGGACAACAATCCCATTTTGTTGAAGAAACGTCGTAAACGAACCTTGTGCTTGTTCATCTTCTGTATATCTACCATAATACTCACCATCTCTATCAGTTCTCACAATCTTAATTTATTTTTCGCATTATTTCTCTACCTCAGCCTTGAAAACTTTAAAGGCTTCTTGTGCTTCGCTCTTATTATGAAGCATGTAGAGATATATATCGTGAGTAATCATTTATAAAAGTGATAAAGTATTTCTGATCATATCTGTCCATGTCTGGACAACATATATATGAATTTATGATTTCTAATAGGGTTGAACTCCTCTTGGAACATTTCTTTGACTTGTTGGTCTGCTTACCTTTAATGAAGTCCGTACAAGTATCAAAATCACTAATATTTAAAGTACTTAGTACTCTCTCATTTCCTTTAGACCTCTTGTTGGCTTGATTGATCTTTTTTTCTTGAGTAGTCATGAATGCAAATTTTCCTGTTTCCATCAGTAGTCGACCTTCCTCTTGAACACTCATAACCGTGAGTTCATTAATAGATCATTTATCTTAACGTGTGTTATAATATATCTTAAAAGGGACCATACTGTGCAGGTAGAGTATTCAAGATATAGTGCACAAGAAAAGTTTCAGACATTTCGACTTCAAGAATCTTTAGTTGAGTCGCTAAGCCTCATTGATGAGAATTTCATAATTAAGGTGTTGGCAAGTGCCTTATCTGAAGTCTCAAACTGTTCATCAATAGCCATCATTAATGCCTTGACATTGTTATGTTGTTGGACAGAACCACGAATACCAGCAGAGATTTTGGTCTTAATGAACATAACACTCAAACGTTTAGAGCGTTCTCATTGTTCATGAAGAAAAATCTCATCATGAGTGCTGATTTCATTAATAGGTGGTTGTCTTTCATGATAGCATAATCAACATCCATACACCCTAAGTGAAGGATAATTCCTCCTTCCAAATCTTATAGTTCTAACCATTCAGTTCGGGAATATCACAAATATCAGAGAAATTTGCAAGTTGCATAACTGCAAAAAATAAACATACATACTTAACATAAATTTGAGGCAAGTAATATAAAGTTGAATCTACTGACATAAAAATTGCCTGTGGGATAAATTTGTAATTCAATTAGATTCATATTTATGATAAAATTATCAATTTAATAGCATGATATTTTATCTCTATGACAAAACTATTAAACTCTCATTCATAATTCCTGTGGGTAATTATAAAAAGTATTTAATATTTCATCTTAATTAATTATGCAATTTAATAATAAAAAAATTAAGTTATCATATCATGCATAATTAATTACAGTTCTAATGTCTAAAAATTTCTTTATGTGATTCTTAACTTTTAAATTTTGTTCAATTAAAGATGTTGTGGCTAAACTTTAATCAAATAAATTCTAGATCACTTAGACATTTGTTTCTTTAAGTGATCCAAAATATAATATATAATAGCATTTCATTAAGATTGTTGTGGCTAAATCTCAATCAAATAAAATTATATGAATCATTAAATATTAACTCAAAATCAAATACAAGATTTATTTTTGAACATTATGCAACAAAACAACAATCTCTTTGCTTTTTATTATTAGAAAATATTTTCAAGAATTTCAAAACAAGATCTGAATTTTTAAGAACCATTTTGAGTGATTTTAGAGAATTCCGACAACTAACAAAGCAGAGGAAATTCAATGGCTCTGATGCCAAATGTAAGATACTACAGACAATGACGCAGCGGAAATATAGAGGGATCGACATATCTCCATCCATTGTTAGCGATATAGTCGGAGTCTACAATTCTTGTTTTCTTTAAAGATCTTCTAAGCAGTCAAAACCTCAGTCTTAGATGGTATGGAGTTTTTAGAAGTAATGTTCTTAGGGACCTTTTAACCAAATGACATATTTATAACTGTGCTTCCATCAATAACGGTTAAGAGGTTATAGGAAGTTACCAACCACTAGTGTAGTAGGATAGTGGATCCATGTAGTGGGATAATGGGTAGTTAATCATTATCCCATTAGTGAGATAATGGGTAATTAACCACCTTCCCATTAATTGGTTAATGGATCCATGTAGTGGGATAATTGGTAGTTAACCATTATCCCATTAGTGGGATAATGGGTAATTAACCAACTTCCCATTAATTGGTTAATGGATCCATGTAGTGCGATAATTGGTAATTAACCACCTTCCCATTAGTGGATAATGGATACATGTAGTGGGATAATGGGTCAATGAAGTGGGTTAATGGACCCATGTAATACGAACCATATCAGCATTAACAAAAATGCTAACACTGAAAGCATTACTATTTCCTTTCCCCACTTATCAGATGGATTTTTTACAATAGCCTAGGAAAGTTTTCAATAGAAATTCTTTGTGTTCAAATAGTGACTTTCAATAGTGTAGTTAGAATGTAATGACTTTCAACTACATCTCAATTACAACATTAATTTTTCTGATCCAATTGCATTTTATGTATTGTGATGATTTTCATATAATGACTAGATTGTTGTTTTAGAAGTTACATTTCACAAGAGATGTGAACTAATACAGTACTTATTATTTCTCAATTTAGATCTATCGAACTATCTATCTTTCTAAAGAGGTAAGGTTTATCTACTATATTCTGCTAGACCTCACTTGTAAAATCATACTGAGTATATTGTGGCTTTGTTGATAATAGTAAGTACTAAAGGATGTATTTATTAATTATTGCCATATATGTGCAACATTTTGTTCTTAGGACCTCGATTTCTTTCTCAAAGAACCTGCAACATGTACATTTGAAAATGATAGGTTCAATTGAACAAGTAAATTAGTCTACATCCACCTCCGAGTATAGCTTCTTAAAACATGTATTTTGGTGTAATCACTTAATCATTAGTGTACTTTTTGTTAGTTTTTAAAAATTCAGTTTAGTAATTAAAGTTCTGTTAGAAATAAAATGCCTATATGTTATGTTTGTCCTAGTCTTTAGGAAGTAATTTAAACGTGGGCAGCTTTCAAGTTTTAGGATTGTAGTTCCTAATTTTTTAGCTTCAAGTTGTTTTAGCATATAAAGAATTGTATTGGCAGCTCTTTAAGTCATTCAGTCAAAAACAACTCCTTCAATAATATTTCCTTTCTCTTCTATATCGTCTTTCAACTTACAAAATATTTCTAGATTCTATTTTTTCTATCACTGGTATCAGCGCCAAGGTTAGATTATAAAAAGAAAAACAGAGAAATATACAGTAAGTTAATGGCTTCAGAGAGCAATTACGTGCAAGCAGCTATTCCGTGTTTTGATGGTCACTATGACCATTGGAGCATGTTGATGGAAAAAATTTTAAGGTCAAAGGAGTATTGGCCAATTGTGGAGGTTGGTATCAATGCTCCGGCGGAAGGCGAAACATTGACGAATTCTCAAACAACGGAGTTTGAAGCAAGAAAGTTGAAAGACTTGAAGGCGAAAAATTACCTTTTTCAGTCTATTGAACGTCCTATCTTAGAAACTATTCTATGCAAAGAAACTTCTAAAGATATATGGGACTCCATGAAAAAGAAATATCAAGGCACTGCTAGAGTGAAGTGCGCAGAGCTTCAAGCCTTAAAAGGGATTTTGAGACCTTGCAGATGAAGGAAGGAGAGTTTGTAATGAGTTACTGCGCTAGAACAATGGAGATTATCAACAAAATGTGATTCCATGGCAAGAAGATGAACGATATCACAATTGTTGAAAAGATATTACGCTCTTTCACGTCGAAGTATGATTATGTCATTTACTCCATTGAGGAGTCTAAAAATATAGATGAGTTATCGCTTGACGAATTGCAAAGCTCTTTATTGATGCACGAGCAAAAGATGAATTGAAATTCAACTTCTGATGAGCAAGCCTTGAAGGCGTCTACTTTTATTTCTTCCGATTGTAGAGGAAGGGGTAGAGGTAACTAATTTGAATGAAAAATTCCAGTCGACAGTTAGTTTTGGTGATCTATAAACAGTGAATGTGATGGGAAAGGGTAATATCTAGATTAGAACAAAAAATGGGTTTGTCGAAATCATATCTAATGTGTTCTATGTTCCTGCTTTGAAAATTAATTTGTTAAGTGCCGGTCAACTGTTAGAAAAGGGATATGTGATCATCTTAAGGAATGATACATGTGAAATTTCTGATCTTTCCAAAGGAATTATTGTTATTGTGAAAATGAGTCAAAACAGGTTGTTCCCTTTAAAGATTGAAAATGTTCAATCTTGCTCTATGGCGAAAGTGAAAAACCCTTCATGGTTGTGGCATTTTCGATATGATCACTTGAACTTTGGTGGCTTGAAGATCCTTCAAAGGAAGAGTATGGTGAAGGGGCTACCTTAAATTGTTGTTCCCTCCCAAGTTTGTGAAGAATGTGTTGTTGGCAAACAACATCGTTCTCAGTTTCCCAAAAGTAAGTCTTGGAGAACCAAAGAGGTATTGGGTCTGGTACACTCCGATATTTGTGGGCCAATAACACCAATTTCAAATGGAGGCAAAAGGTATTTTATTACCTTTACTGATGATTATTCCAGGAAGACTTGGGTGTATATTCTGCAAGAAAAGTCGGAGGCTTTTAATATATTCAAAAGCCTCAAAGCTCGTGTGGAGAATGAGACTGGAAGGACCATTAAGAACCTTCAGACAGATCGCGGAGGAGAATATTGCTCTAAGGTATTTGATGTTTTTTGTGAGACTCATGGTATTCGTAAAGAGCACACAACAGCCTATACACCATAGCAAAACGGTGTGACAGAGAGAAAGACTAGAACCATTCTCAATATGGTTCGTAGCTTGCTGTCTCAAGGAAGAGTTCCAAAGGAATTTTGGCCGGAAGCAATAAATTGGAACATTCACGTCTTGAACAGAAGTCCCACTTTTGCTCTTCGAGATATGACACCTGAGGAGGCTTGGGGTGGAAGGAAACCGATAGTAGATCACTTTAAAGTTTTTGGTTCCATTGCTTATGCACATGTTCTAGAAGCCAAAAGAAAGAAGCTTGATGATAGAGGTGGGAAATGTGTTTTTCTTGGTGTTAGCGAGGCATCCAAGGCATACAAGCTATTCAATCCATTGACAAAGAAGGTTGTGACCAGCAGAGATGTAATTTTTGATGAGCAGAACACTTGGGATTGGAATATACATCAATCTACTCCAATCTTAATTTATAATGAAGTTGAAGAAGCAGTTGCAACACCTGAAATTTCTAATGAAGCAGCGGATGAAACTTCACCATCAGTTTTGGAAGAAACTGCTGCAACAGATCAGCCTCTTCGTCGTGCTCGCAGAAGGCCCGCGTGGATGATGGATTATGAGGTAAGAGGAATTAATGTTAATGAAAATGTTTCCAACTTTGCATTGTTTGCAGATTGTGATCCTACAATTTTTTAGAATGCCGTCAAAGAGGAAAAATGGAGGAAAGCTATGGATGATGAGATTTATGCTATTGAAAGAAACAACACCTGGGAGTTAACAAATCTTCCGAAGGGGCACAAAACCATAGGTGTCAGGTGGGTCTATAAGACGAAACTCAAATAAAATGGTGAAACAGACAAGTATAAGGCGTGTTGGTGGCTAAGGGATACAAGCAAGAACATGGTGTGGACTACACAGAAGTATTTGCTCCAGTTGCAAGGCATGACACAATCAGAATGATAATTGCTGTGGCGGCACAAAATTTGTGGCCTGTCTTTCAATTGGATATCAAATCAGCTTTCCTAAATGGATACTTGGAGGAAGAGGTATTTATCGAGCAACCTTCTGGTTACATAAAAGTTGGAGATGAGCATAAGGTATACAAGTTGAAAAAGGCTCTTTACGGACTAAAACAAGCTCCGCGAGCTTGGTATAGTCGCAGTGAGGCTTACTTTTTCTAAAATTTGGTTTCCAGAAATGTCCATATGAACACTCTCTTTTTGTTAAAATTGGAGAATTTGGAAAAATGCTCATAGTGTGTTTATATGTTGATGATCTTATATTTACTGGGAATGATAGTGTCATGTTTTCTGATTTTAAGAGATCTATGATGAATGAATTTGAGATGTCTGATCTTGGCAAGATGCATTATTTTCTTGGTTTAGAAGTAGTGCAATCTGTTGATGGGATATTTGTTTCACAAAAGAAATATGTGCGAGAAATTTTAGATCGATTCAAGATGAAGAATTGCAATCCCGTCGATACTCCAGTTGAGTTTCGTTCGAAGCTGAACAAAGTTGGAAGAGAAGATATAGTAGACAGCACACTCTACACGCAAATTGTAGGTAGTTTGATGTATCTTACTGCTACAAGGCCTGACATCATGTATGTTGTAAGTCTTATAAGGAGGTATATGGAGAGTCCGGCAGAGATTCACTTGCTAGCTGCCAAGAGAATCCTTCGCTACTTACAAGGAACTAAGGATTTTGGTTTGTTCTATAAGAAGGGTGAAAAATCTGATTTGATTGGTTTTGCTGATAGCGATTATGCAGGAGATCAAGACGATAGAAAGAGCACTTCAGGCTATGTTTTTGTGCTAGGAACAGGGGCTGTTTCATGGTCTTCTATAAAGCAAAAAATTGTCACTTTATCGACTACTGAAGCGGAATTTGTTATTGCTTGACAAGCTAGTTTGGTTAAGGAGAATTCTTGAAGAACTACAATTCAAACAAGAAAGAGCAACTACAATTTTCTGCGACAACAATTCGGCCATTAAGCTGTCAAAATGAAGTATTATTTTCTCCGAGATCTCAATAATGAAGGGATAATAGAGCTGTAGTACTGCCGAAGTGAAGACCAATTGGCAGACATATTTACTAAACCTCTCAAGTTTCTCCCTTTCCAAAAGCTGAGGAAGTTGATGGGAGTCAATACAATGGATGAGTTCAAGAAGGTGCAGTTAAATGGAAGCTTGACAGCTTTCAGTTTAAGAGAGGGTGTTAGTTTTTAAAAATTCAGTTTAGTAATTAAAGTTCTGTTAGAAATAAAATGCCTATATGTTATGTTTGTCCTAGTCTTTAGGAAGTAATTTAAACGTGGACAGCTTTCAAGTTTTAGGATTTTAGTTCCTAATTTTTTAGCTTCAAGTTGTTTTAGAATATAAAGAATTGTATTGGCAGCTCTTTAAGTCATTCAGTCAAAAACAACTCCTTCAATAATATTTCCTTTCTCTTCTATATCGTCTTTCAACTTACAAAATATTTCTAGATTCTATTTTTTCTATCACTGGTATCAGCGCCAAGGTTAGATTATAAAAAGAAAAACAGAGAAATATACAGTAAGTTAATGGCTTCAGAGAGCAATTACGTGCAAGCAGCTATTCCGTGTTTTGATGGTCACTATGACCATTGGAGCATGTTGATGGAAAAAATTTTAAGGTCAAAGGAGTATTGGCCAATTGTGGAGGTTGGTATCAATGCTCCGGCGGAAGGCGAAACATTGACGAATTCTCAAACAACGGAGTTTGAAGCAAGAAAGTTGAAAGACTTGAAGGCGAAAAATTACCTTTTTCAGTCTATTGAACGTCCTATCTTAGAAACTATTCTATGCAAAGAAACTTCTAAAGATATATGGGACTCCATGAAAAAGAAATATCAAGGCACTGCTAGAGTGAAGTGCGCAGAGCTTCAAGCCTTAAAAGGGATTTTGAGACCTTGCAGATGAAGGAAGGAGAGTTTGGCAAGAATGTAAGGAGGAATGCAAAAATGTACCAAGATGTATTAGCTAATACACATCAGAAGTGTTTTTTATATTCATTTTGGCAAGCATATTTTGTTTTCATGCTTAATTTTATTAATATTATGTTTTACATATGCAAATTATTTCCAAAATTGTTATTTATGTTAAAAAGAGATATCTTCTAGTTGATCAATATGATTTTTATAATTTAAATGCATTGTTATAATTATTTACTAGTATGAAAGTCAAGTTGATCAATTAGAAGGGATTTCATTTAATATGAATAAGCAATTGAAAATAATATAATATTAAAAAATATAATATTAAAAAATAAAGTGTAAAAAGAAAGCATACTAGTCAAAAGGAGTATCAAATCACTTTCAACGTGCATAGGCCAAAGAATCATAATAGAGCTTGCAATCCTCCCTAGAGTAGCGATGGAACGTGATAAGTTCATTTATTGGCATTTTTGAAGATTGGTTGAGAAAATTTAGTAGCACGGTCTTTACCAATGAAATTTTGTAATCCAACCAAAATATTCAAATATTATTTTCTATTTCCAGGATTCTCTTCCAGCGTGTTTCTCATATTTATTGAGAGTAAGCCTGTCTAACAACAAAAAATCCATTTTTATTAGAATTGTTTTTCACCACTTTGATTAGAATTAAAATATGACAATCACTGAAATTAGAAACTCTTTTATAATAGCCTATGATTGTTTTCATTAGAAATTTTTAGTGTTCAAATAGTGAGTTTTAATAGTGTATTTAACATGCAACGACTTTCAACTACATCTCAATTTTAACATTAACTTTTCTTATCCACCTACATTTTATGTATTGTGATGATTATCATAAATTGACTAGAATGTCAGTTTAGAAGTAAAATCTCATAAGAGATGTGAACTAATGCAGTACTTATTATTTCTCAATTGAGATCTACTATCTATCTCGCAAAGATGTAAGGTCTACCTACTATATTCTGCGAGACTTCACTTGTAATATTACACTGAGTATATTATGATTTTGTCTATAATAGTAAGTACTAAAGAGCATATTTATTAATTCTTCTCATATATATGTAACATTTTGTTCTTAGAACCTCAAATTTTTTCTCAAAGAACCTGCAACATGTACATTTGGAAAATGATAGGTTCAATTGAACAAGGAAATAAGTCTATATCCACCTTTAAGTACATCTTCTTAAAATATGTATTTTGGTGTAATCATCTAATCATTAGTATTCTTTTGCCCATTGAAATAATTTAATATTGTACTTTTGTTGACACCCAATTTTGGCTTGATATTTTTTTAAAATTTGTAACTTTTAAGTTTAAATTATTTAATAGTTCAAAATAATTTTTTTTTTATAGTTTTAAGTAAGTTTATCGATAACTATCCTTATTTATCAAAATTAGAATTTTTAATCAATTAATTTTAGAATCACCTTTTTACACGTCATTAGTTAAGTTGATTATAATTTATTAAATTTTAATTTTCTTTGGTACAATTATTAATATTTATTTTGATATGTTACACATTCTAAAAATTCACTCAAATAAAAATAAAATTTATACACAAAAATTAATCAATGATTTTGAGCCACAATCTCAAGCCCATGATTTGAGCCCATTAAATAACAACTCACTATTTAAGTAAATATTAGGTCAAAATTTAAGGGTGGTGAAAAATATTTAAGGTTGGAGGAACTTTTTCTCTCCTGCAAGCTCTCACAGCCGCCACCCAAAACCCCAATGATTCTTCCTCTCCGACAGAAGCGAACAAGAAACCAGCCATCTTCTTCCTTGCTCCACAACCGAAAACCCAACGGAAAGAACCAAAATGCCACCACGCTGTTGCAACTCTGAACTACGGTAAACACAACCAGATCCAAATAGACCTCCATCCAAACTCCGACAATGAGCTCTTAGCTCCGATGAACCTGAATAATAAAAAATCAGTGACACATCATCCAGACCCCTTTCTCCTTTCCCCCATTTTCATTTTCTACTTGTTTTGCAGGTCACCATAGTACTCGAAGCTCCAAGCTGAATCAAACCCACATCTTTTTTCCCTCCTTTCTAGCTAACAACAACACTTCAACGAACCAGGAACCACGGTGGCGTGCTTAAAATTTCCAAATCTGACCAGAGAAGCCACATATCAGTAACTCACTGTTTTTTTGCGAAATCCGACCGAAAAATTCCTACCACCAACAACTTTCACCACTAGTCACGCTACAAGATTTGACTTGGTAAGTGTTCATTTTCTCAATAAGTTTTCTTTCTTTGAAGTGTTATTTCCTTGATGGGTAACTCTCTGATTGCTCTGATTCTGTTTCACTGTAATTAGGATTATATATTTTGTTTGTTAGAATGGTCAATGAAAAATTCTCTCCGTCGAATTTGAGGTCTTTCCATTGTAAAAGACTGAATTTTAGTTTACGTTCATATGTGTTGTGTGTTGTAGTTAGCTGATGAAAAATTACCATCGATTTCAAAGGTTCCCATCTTCTTAAGACGAGTTTTTATTTTTAAGATATTATTTGAGTTATTTATTTTTGTAAATATTTTTATTAAGTGTATTACATGCACACGAAGTTGCTTCCCAATAAAATTATTCGAATTAAATTTGTATTATATTATTTATGCATTATTTTATATATATTGACGTTAGACAAACCTTAGATTGATTCTTACATTATTTTATTTTATTTTATTATTTGTGTATATTGCATGTTGATTGTACTTGTACTTGTTTTTATCTCCTTCTCAATTTAAAAATATGAATTCAGTCGGAACCCACATTTGTGGATTTCGAAGAATGTTTAACACCTTCCCTTCAGCATAACCTGAACTCTTATCTAGAATCTAATATTTCGTGAATCATATAATTGATTTCCTAATTTCTCCTAAAATTATATGACGAGTCCTTTTAAAATTCGTTTATTTTTTAAATTCTTTAAAATTTAATTAACTGATTATTTTTCGAGTTAGTTTCGCCTTATTTGAATAAAGTAGGAAATAAAATAGTACTCTCTTTTTTCATCATTGAGTCATTTAGAATGTTATTATAGTACCTGTAATTTTTTATCAAATAAAATAATATCCATTTTTATTAAATTATTTGACAAATCTCTCCATATTTTAATACTAATAAAAGGATTATCTTTTATTATTAGACAAGCTTCCTTCGGCAACATGAAGAAAGAGAGTCTTCTATAAAATGGAATATAAATATTTGAATCATTGTTATGGTTACATAATTTCGATGATATATACTACACCGTTGAGACATTATAATAAGTCTTCAAATAAATCAGTCAGTCACATAAATTGAGTTATCGTGATATGTATCAAGTACAAAAAAAGAATGCACACTCATTGATGTTCTAAGGAGGAATGTACCATGGTGTATTGGCTTACGGCATTGAAAGTGTGTTGATATTCATTTTGTCACGTATTGTTTTATTTTCATACTTAATTTTTAATATTTTATTTAACGCATGCAAGTTATTTTCAAATTTGTTGTTTATCTTAAAACGAGTTCTCTTCTAGTTGATCAATATGGTTTGTATAATTTTAATATATACAACTTTTCATTATGAAAATCAAATTGATCAATTAGAAGAGATTCCATATAATATGAACAACTAATTGAAAACTACAGCTTGCATATGAAAAATATAATATTAAGAAAACGAAGCGTGAAAAGAAAACGTACTTGTCAAAAGGAGTATCAAAATATTTTCAACGTACATAAGCCAAAGAATCATGATAGATCCTGCGATCCTCCTTAGTGTGTCATGGAACCTGCATTCTTTTTTGCACATGGTATATATAATAAATTCATTTTGAAAGCTAAATTAGCATTGTTTGAAGATTGGTTATAATTTATCAATAGTGTTGTCTTTATCATTGAAATTTTGTATCCTAAATAAAGATTCAGATATTATTCTTCTATTTTCAGGACTCTCTTCCCATATGTTTCTCATATTCAGCTTGAGTAAGCTTGTCTAACAACAAAAAAATCAAACCTTTATTACTATCAAAATGTGGCAATATATAGCAAAGAAGGTAATTAGAAAAGAAAATATTTGATTCATAAAAACTACAAGTAAATAATAGGATTATAAGTGACTGATAAGATCAAAAGTAATACAATATTAAAACACTTCAATATCTAATAACATACTAATGATCAAGCAATTACACAAAATATATGTTTAGAGAAGTTAGAACCACATATCAATGTTGTCTTGTTTACTGATTCAATCAACCTACAATTTTTCAAACGGACATGTTGTATGTTTTTTAGAAAACATTTGAGGTCATGTGGACAAAATGTTCACATATATGATGGAAATTATTTTGTCCAACAAAAATTATCATTATCAACAACAACATAGGTAAGACTTCAATTTTTTTCTCAAAGAACCTGCAAAATGTACATTTAGAAAATGGTAGGTTCAATTGAACAAGGAAATAAGTCTACATCCAATTTTGACTATAGCTTCTTAAAATATATAGGTATTTTGGTGTAATCACTTAATCATTAATATACTTTTACTTATTGAAACAATTTAAGCCTACCCTCTCGGGTAGATTGGGTCCATCAAAGGCCTCGAATCTATCCAACGGCAAAATGTACATTTAGAAAATGGTAGGTTCAATTGAACAATGAAATAAGTCTACATCCACTTTTGACTATAGCTTCTTAAAATATATGTATTTTGGTGTAATCACTTAATCATTAATATACTTTTACCTATTGAAACAATTTAAAATCATACTCTCTTTTTTAATGGTTGAGTCATTTAGAATATTTTTATTATACTTATGATTTTATTTTTTAAAAAATAATTCATTTTTATTAACTTATTTGACAAATGTCTTCATATTTCATTATTAATAAAAGGATTATTTTTATTATTAGACAAACTTACTCCAGCAACATGAAGAAAGAGTCTTCTATAAAATGGAATAAAAATATTTGAATCAATGTTTATGGTTACAAAGTTTCGGTGGTATATACCACACTGCTGAGACATTATAATAAGTCTTCAAATAAGTTCGTGGATCACATAAATTTTGTCATCGTGATAAATTTATCGCATGTATCAAGTGTAAAAAAAGAATGCACATTCATTAATGTACTAAGGAGGAATGCAGAATGTATCATGATGTATTGGCATATGCGCATTGGACGTGTGTTGTTACTTATTTTGGCACGCGTGTTTTATTTTCATGCTTAATTTTTAAAATATTTTTTTACCCATGCAAGTTATTTTTAAATTTATTTATCTTAAAATGAGTTCTCTTCTAGTTGATCAATATGATTTGTATAATTTTAATATATTATTAAGATCGTTTACTATTAGTAATTGATCTTAATAACAACTTTCATTATGAAAGTCAGATTGATCAATTAGAAGAGATTTCGTTTAATATGAATAGATAATTGAGAATTACAACTTGCATATGAAAAATATAATATTAAAAAATGAAGCGCAAAAAGAAAACATACTTGTCAAAAGGATTATCTAAATACTTTCAACGTGCATGAGCCAAAGAATCATGATAGATCCTGCAATCCTCCTTAGAGTGCTATGGAACCTGCATATTTTTGCACATAGTACTTATAATAAATTCATTTTGAAAGCTAAATTGGCATTTTTTGAAGATTGATTCTAATATTTCAGAAGTGCAACCTTTATCACTGCAATTTTGTAATCCTAAACAAAGATCCAGATATTATTCTTCTATTTTCAGGACTCTCTTCCAGCGTGTTTCTCATATTGAGTTTGAGTATGCTTGTCTAAACAAAAAAAATCAACCTTTATTAGTATCAAAATGTGGCAATATCTACCAAAGAAGGTAATTAAAAAGGAAAATCTTTGTTCAATAAAAATTATAAGTAAAATAATAACATTATAAGTGACTCATGATATTAAAAAAGTACAATAGCTAATTAGATACTAATGATCAAGCAATTATACAAAATACATGTTTAGAGAAGTGATAACCACAGGTCAATGTTGTCTTGTTTATTGATTCAATTAACCTATCATTTTGCAAATGGACATGTTATAGGTTCTTTTAGAAAACATTTGAGGTCATGTGGACAAATTTTTTATATATATGATAGAAATTAATGTGTCCATAATTTAGAAATTACCATTATGGACAATAATAACATATTCAATATAATTCAACAAGTCAAGCTGAGTAAGATATAGTGCATGTAGATCTTACTCATACTTTGAGATTTATACAGGCTATTTATGGTGGACTCTTTGTTGAGAAGTTATGGAATATTACATTTTAATTTACATATCTTGTGAAATATTGTTTTTTGAAGCAATGATCTAGTTAATTTATGAAAATTCTCACAATACACAAATACAATTTAATTGGTTTAAAAGGATGGATAAGAATAAATAACTTTGGGATAGAGACGTTGTTGTATAATGAAAGTCATTAGATGCTACAAACACTAATAAAAATTACTATTTTCACATTGAACTTTTCTACTGAAATATTTTGGTTTAATTGGTGAGATGGAAAAAAATATAGTAATGTTTTTATATGGCAGAATTAAGAAATTTCTCCTAATCTCATTGAAAATATGTTCTTTACGATATCTTTTCAGTGGGGTGATTCAGTAAAAATTATGAGTGTTAAAATCGTATTCTACATCACAAAATATCTTAGTGATTTGCCGTGATAAAAAACAATTGTTTCTTGCAATGAGGCAAGCGTTCAACCAATTGTTTGTTTGTCAACATGCTCACATGACAACAATTATATTGAAATTAATGTTCTTTCAGAAAGCGCTAATTAACTTAACCCCTTTATCAGTATATCATCAACCAAAATTATAAAAAGTTTAATAAACATCGCCTCTTTAAAGCCAATAAATAGAACTCATAATGGTGCATTAGTCAAATCAATATAAACAACAATGATACACACAACCTTGTACTTACCTTATAAAGGTAAAGATACTATATCCGATACACCCTCGATTTGAGTAAGCATGTCACAAGTACTTGAAATCTTGTCTTCTTTTAAAATGCACAGACTTATATTTCGGATATATTTCACTGAACAAAGTTTCAATTTTCGATCTCATTGTTAGGATATACTATTAACCATGTGTTTTGATATAGTATTATTATTGAACAATTGTTTATTCATTTATTCTAACTCAATAAAGTGTTACATTAAATAGATCAATTGTCATATATGTGTCCTTAACTTATACAGTAGATGATTTGGTGTATAGAGTTTAAGCTTATACACAGAAGATTAAATCATCGGTTCTTATAAGCTAAAAGTTACAGTTCACAATCATAGATGGAAATCTGGACAAAATCATCAGAAAGATTGTAGCACGAGATTAAATGTAATTTATCTTGATTATGAGAATGGTATAGTTCTAACTTCTTGTGCTAGTGCATTTGATATGTATTGAACGGGACCGAGTAGATATAGATGTTTAGATTGACTGATAAAAACATCTCTAAATTGTTAAATGTACTTGTATTCTTAATTTTGATATAACGATATGATCTGTATATATTAATTATCTTTTTGATTTATTAAAAGATGAGATTCTGAGATGGATCAATATGTCTGGTAGATTGGATGATAATAATATATATTGGTGAAATAATTAGTTAGTTGATGGAATCCATGTCTCAGTACAGAGACTGATGATACACCTTTTTATGAGAAGCTTATAAGTTTTCATGTGTAAACCCGGCCGATAGATTTATGAATCTGGCACATGAAATAAGTTCAGTATTGCTTTAAGGAAAGTTAATCAATGAATTAAATTTGTCAGTAATTTAATTTATTGATTAGTATCAGTAATCTTAACATGAGAAATTACATAAGTGTTTAATGGTGAATTGCAAAATAAATAGAGGAGTGCAATTACGAATTTTTAGTGGAATGATTTGTAGTTTATTATCGTAAGAATAATTCAAATTAATTATTTGAAATTATTTTCATAATAAGAAGCCTCAATAATAAATTTTGTGGTTCCTCCAGTGCCCAGTTTAACTAGAACTCAGAATTCTATTTTCTAGTAAAAAGAAAAAAAGAAACCTGTTTCTTGAAAAAAAGAAGAGAAACTTGTTTTCTTGGTTTTCTTGAAAGAAAAGGAATTCTCTTTGGACTGGGAAGACAACTGTATAAGTAGGGATTTTTCTGACCTAGAAACAGATTGAATTCAATATTCTATACAATACTTGCCCACCCAAGTATTGAGAGAGTTCAATTGTTAATTGGGATCACTGTAGAAGACTGTAGAGATGGAGTTGGATTTACTTCAAGATATCTGCACACGCTTCAAGAGGTAATCCTGAGTTAATTTTCAGCATACTTTGTATGTGATGCGTATTTGTGATTGTTGTCTATATTCATGCGAGATGTATGATTCTGGAATGCTTCCGCTGTGTATGCTATTTTCTAACAATTGGTATCAGAGTCATACTTGCATCTTTATAGATAACCTAAAATATGCGCATGTGAAATTTTATGTATGAATCGTGGTTAGGAAATTTTATGTTATCACGAAAAGGACAGAATTAATGAAACTTAAATTAGTTTGTTTTGTTGGGTGCATACAGTAAAAAGGTTTACGGAAGACGGCAATTTTGACGTGAAGAAATTTTTTAATTTTGATCTCATATGTATTGTGTCGCCTGGATATTTTATTTTCTCATAATAATGTGATGGTTGGTTCTTATTGATAAACAAGAACAAAAGAATTATATATAAAGTTGAGGCGGTAGTTTGTGAGTATTGCTTTAAATTTTTTTCATAATGGTACTGTTTCTTGTTTCCTCAATGATTGAGTGGATTTTTTTTATTAACAAGACAGTAAGCATTTTTGATGATTGGAAAATTCTTTTTGGGTTTATATATGAACCAATTATTCGTGAATCATTGAAAAGTTTTGCAATGTTAATGTGTAATTTTTTTCCAGTAATATGTTTGACAATATGAGTACGAGACTATATGTTGTATGAACTGAATTTTTGTTGCAAATTTTTCTTTCTGTAAATTTTTTTATATAAATTTGAAGAAAATAAAAATGTTGATAAAGTGTTCTTTTCAATATTCACCATGATTAAATAGTAGTGAAGTATTAAGTTTATGTGTTGACTTAGACCTTCCTCTCCATCGGATGAATTTAATACAAGTCATATTTAATCGCTAGTTTGATAATCTGTATTAACTCTCCTAAATTGAGTAATATATGAAATATTTTTGTGCCAGCTGAAACTATTTATGGAATTTTTGCTCTTCTTCTGCCTGGTAAGCTCCCATGCTGAGGCACAAGTTAATAAGCCATCATCCTTGAGCTTCCAACTCATCAGTCCATTGTCCCTCCTCTTAAAAATAATTTAGTTCTTCGATTTTTTCATCTTTTTGATTTGATGGCACAAAATGAAAATGAATGCTTCTTACTTGTAAGTTTTCAGATTAGTCACACTACTTGTTTTATTTTTGTACTTTGAATTTCATCTATTGACACATTTCTTTTTTATTTCAGGTTATACAATATGAAGTTCGCAAATTTTATATTTGGTGATTTCAAAGACATTATTCGAAGAAGAGTAACAAAACTTATTTTTATAATTTGTGGTTGTCTATTTTGGATCAGCATTTCCTTTTGTTTGTCAAGATTTAAAGAGCTATATTCTATTTTATTTATTAATAGTAATATATATGTTTTCACCATTAGCGAAATTGTTGTTACTATGAGGCTCTCTTTTGCGAACATGTTTGTTGGATTATTATATATACATGCTATAGATAAATGTAGTAGATATTATTAATGATGGTTAAGAAATTGTCATCAAATGTTATGATATTTAGCGGCAATTCAATGGAAATTATTACTCATAAAATAGACGCTATAGGGGAAAACTAAGACATTTTTAGAACGGATATTGTAGACATTACTCACCATAGTAAAATTGCCGTTAAAACTACTGCCTTTTAGCAACTATTTATTTTGATTTATCGACTAAAACAATGAACGCTAAAGTACCACAGATAGACGATATGAATTACCTTTAGTAGCCAACATAATTTCCGAGATCAAATGTCATTAAAACTACTAACCTTTAATGGTTATTTATTTAGATTTATCGACTAAATAAATGAACACTAATAGACCATAGTTAGCCAATATGAATTACCTTTAGCAGACAACACAATTGCCGCAAACAATTGACATTAAAAGTACTTCCTTTTAGCGGCTATTTATTTATATTTATCGACTAAATTAATGGACGCTAAAAGACAATAGTTAGGCAGTATGAATTAGTTTCAGCAACTAACATAATTGTCGTAATCAATTATCGTAAAAGCTAATGATTTGTAGCGGCAATTCATTCTACCCTTTACCTGCATTTTCCACAATGGTTGCAAAAGCCTTTGCCGACCCCAACATTATCGACTAAAGTTCATTGATCGATATAGAGTATCGTGACAAATTTTAGTACCGCTAAAGACATATTTTATTGCCGCTAAATTACCCTTTTCTAGTAGATAATGCAACATATTTGGGTTAGTGCTTGATATAGAGAACTGATGATTGGTCAAGTGTTCTTGGTTGTCTTCTTGAGTAGCATTCCATCATTAAACAAGGGTATCTGGTAGAAGAAAATAAATTTTGGTCTATTTTAGAATCCAACCTATCAAAGTAATAAATTGATGAATGTAGTAATTTAGGTTGAAAACCCTAACGACGAACCCTAAGGAAGAATTAGGGCTAAACTTGGTCTCTTGAGTGATAAGAATTGAGAGAAAACCCTTAGGTGAGGGTTGTGATTTCATGATTGTGTGATCTGTTCATGTTCTTGATTCATTATGATACGTGTATGTATGTGAACGTTGCAATGTTGATCACACTTGTTGTAATTGGGATAGATGTAGGATGTAGCCATGAAATCATAATGTAAATGTATGAGCTTAATGATGTACTTGTGATTGTGATTGTGATGTGTGAATAGAGATCAGATTTCCACGTTCCCGCAAGCTAACTTTGGATCGGGTTGCCACGTTCCGGCTCAACTTGGGATCGAATTGCCTGCGATAAGATAACTTTGGATCGGGTTGCCACGTTCTGGCTCAACTTGGGATCGAATTGCCACGTTGTGATAAGATAACTTTGGATCGGGTTGCCACGTTCTGGCACAACTTGAGATCAGATTAATTTCCACATTCCAGCAAACTAAGTGGGATCGGGTACCACGCCGATACACTAACAGTTTGAGTTTGATTCCGTGAGAGAACCAACTACTTGTGATAAGGGTGTAAGTAAAGCATGCTATAGTTCGGTATTGTGATGTGAACCTATTTGTGAATGTTATGTTTCTATCTAATGATGACAGGATGTAGGTACAACTGTGTGTCTGTATGTGAGGGTGGGGTGATGTATAGATACTTTATGAAGTGTACTTGTCGAGAAGGAGTGAATTGTCGAGGTGTTGGCTGGGTAAGTACCCAAGGAGAATGGAACATGGTAGGAGATTGAGGCAAGAAGAAAATATATGACTTGGGGGTAGATAAGCTGACAATCATTTAAGAGTGTCACATGATCGATGGTGGGAAGGCATGCTAGCGGAGTTTGGGATTATCTAATGAGGTTAGAATGTATTAGGCTATGATTTAATAAAACCAGAAGTGTTAGTGGTTGGGAAAGAAAATGGCTAGTGGTCAGAGTATTGGTGTAGGTTGAAGGTGTTCTAAGGAAGGGAAAGGGTGGAGAAAAGAGTGGTACTTGCATAATCTTATTATTCTTTTCTTATATTATGAGGTGGGCGTCAGGTTGACCGATGATTCCTAGCTACCAGTACGTGTGGTTGTACTGATACTACTCTTGCTATGTCTTTTTGACATAGTTTGGATGCAGGATTGGTGATGTTTTACTAGGTGAAGACGAAGAAATCCTCCAGCAGCTTCGAATCTTCTTTCCGCATGGTGGGCTTTTATTACTATTGTACAGTCGTTACTCTTAGTAGCTCTTGTACTTGTCAGACTAGATCCTTGGGGTTGTTAATTACTTTAAAAGTCTTAACTAGTTCGTGAAATAAAAAGAGTTTGTTATAAATATTTTATCTCTATTATATCTATGTTTCGTTAATATTTCGAATGTATAAACCTTTTGGGATATAAGGATTATCCTACTTAGGTGTTAGAGTAGGTGTCCGCACGACTCGATTGGTTGGGTGGTGACATATATTTCATTCCTTTACTTATTTATATAAGTTTTGCTACCAATTTTTCAAATTCGTGCCTTCAATGATAAGCTTTTATGCACTTTCTTGAAATTGTCGTACAGATGTCTTACACAATATATATGCTTAACTTATCGAATAATCTAAATCCCTCTAATTCCTAAAAAAGTGAGAAATAGATAAATATAAATATTTTTTGATATTAAAGACTATTAAATAATCAAGTGCTATTATAGGTATATGATAATTGGTATTTATTTTTTTTAACTTTCAAATTATTATTTGGATGGTTAAACGAGGGATATTTTACCATAATGTTTTTAAAATATTTTGAACTGTCGATTATAGTAATTTATAATATTTGAAGTAATTTTAAGATATATAAATTTATGTGAAAAAATTGAAGGTATTGATTCAAATTTACATGAAAATTTAAGTATTTTGTTTCTTGTACAACTATGACTATAGGCACATACTAAATTAGAAAAATATCATCTCTATATTTTATGACACAACCAATACTTCCCTATGTGTTCTATTCGATTTATTCTTCTTCTTATTTTTTATTTTCTTATATAAAGAAATTGATCTTTATATAAAAATATTTTATGGGTCATAGCAGCGGTACATACCATCAACAAAGAAGAGTTGCATGATCTAAGTGTGGAGATAAGAATAGATGATTCATTGAAGGTAATATGTGGCTTCATCAAGTGTGCGCGTGCGTGCGTGTAATGTTTTTTTGTTAAATGTGTGTGTTGATTCTATCATGTTCTCACGATGAAATTTTATTTCTGTATTTACTCAAGTCGAGGGTCTATCAGGAATAGTTTCTCTATCATAGTGTCAAAATTGAGTATGTTGTTATTGTTGATATTTATTTGACCGATGAAGTTTACTAGAGAAATTACTACACTGTAACTTTGATTTGGTGGATAAAAGCGTGATCTTTCATGATCGGTGTATTTGTTAGCTCTGAAAATATTACATTTATCAAACTTTTTTCTAATTGTGGTTGATGATATATTCATAAAGGGGATTAGTTTATTACTCCCTCTGTCCCATTTTATGTGGCACTTTTCGTTTTTCGAGAGTCAAACAGTTTAATTTTTCACTTGAAAGCATTACTATTTCTTTCCTCACTGATCATAGGAATTTCTATGACAGTTTTAAAATGGTGACTTTTAATACTGTATTTATCATATAATGACTGTCAACTAAATCTCAATTTCAACATTAATTTTCCTCATCCAACTGCATTTTATGTATTGTGATGATTGTCATAAATTGACTAGATTGTCACAGTATTATAGAAGTAACATTTCACAAGAGATGTGAACTAATGCACTATTTATTATTTCTCAATAGAGATCTATCGCACAATCTTCCTTTCAAGATAGGGGTAAGGTCTGTCTACTCTATTCTCCAAGACCTCACTTATAAAATTATACTTAATATATTTATTTTTGTTGATAATAGTAATTACTAAAGGGCGTATTTATTAATTCGTGTCATATATATGTAACAGTTTGTTCTTAGGACCTCATTTTCTTTCTCAAATAACCTGCAGCATGTACATTTGAAAATTTGTAGGTTAAATTGAACAAGTAAATAAGCTTACATCTACCTTTGAGAATAGCTTCTTAAAAAATGTATTTTGGTGTAATCACTTAACCATTAGTATGCTTTTACCAATTGAAATAATTTAAATTATATTATTTTTTTCGTTACTGAGTTATTTAGAATGATATTATCATACTTATTCTTGTGATTTTTTACGAAACAAAAAAGCAGTCGGTCTTATTATCGTTTGATATATGTCTCCATATATAAGTACTAATAAAAAAATATCTTTTATTATCAAACGAACTTACTCCGACTAAATTTGAGAAACATAATGAAAGAGAGTCTTTCATAAAATGAATTAATATTATTTGAATATTGTTTATGGTTGTAAAATTTCGGTGGTACAAACTTTACTGCTCAAATTTTATAATAAGTCTTCAAATATGCCAACGGATCACATAAATTTAGTCATTGTGATAAATTTATCGTAAGTACCAAGTGCAAAAAAAAAAAAAGAACGCATACTCGTTGATGCTCTAAGGAGGAACACACAACTTACTGTTAAAGCAAAGGTTTGTCTCACTCCAAATCAGTGATAATTTATGCTATAGAAAATAAAATAAAAATCACTCGTTTTCCATTTAAATTATGCATGCGAAAAGTAAATCATTACTAAATAGTCAGAAGATTTCTAATTTTTTCACTTGATGTCCATAAAAGTAGCCAATCAAAAATTGCATGTGAGAAAAAAAATATCACTCAATAGTGAAAAGCTTCCTAATTTTTCCACTTGAAAGCATTACTATTTCCTTTTTCACTAATCAAATTGATTATTTTTTTTACAATAGCCTAGGACAGTTTTCAATAAAATTCTTTGTGTTCAAATAGTGACTTTCAATAGTGTATTTAGCATGTAATGACTTTCAATTACATCTCAATTACAAACATTATTTTTTTTTATCCAATTGCATTTTATGTATTGTGATGATTTTCATATAATGACTAGATTATTGTTTAGAAGTTACATTTCATAAGAGATGTGAACTAATACATTATTTATTATTTCTCAATTGAGATCTATCGGGCTATCTATCTTCCTAAAAAGGTAAGGTCTATCTACTATATTCTGCTAAACCTCACTTGTAAAATCATACTGAGTATATTGTGGTTTTGTTGATAATAGTAAGTATCAAAGGACGTATTTATTAATTATTGTCATATATGTGTAACATTTTGTTCTTAGGACCTCAATTTCTTTCTCAGAGGAACCTGCAACATGTACATTTGAAAAATGGTAGGTCCAATTGAACAAGTAAATTAGTCTACATCCACCTCAGAGTATAGCTTCTTTAAACATGCATTTTGGTGTAATCACTTAATCATTAGTGTTCTTTTACCTATTGAAACAATTACATATTATACTATTTCTTTTCATCTATGAGTCATTTAGAATGTTATTATCATACTTGTTCCTATGATTTTTTTTTATGAAACAGAAAAATATATGTTCTTATTATCGTATTTGATAGATGTCTCCATATTTAACTACTAATAAAAAGATTATCCATTTTTATTGAATAAGTTTGCTCCGGTTAAATTTGAGAAACATGATGAAAGAGAGTCTTGCATAAAATAAAATAATATTATTTGAATATTATTGATGGTTATCAACTTTTGATGGTACGTACTACACTGCTCAAATTTTATAATAAGTCTTTAAATATGTCAATGGATCACATAAATTTAATCATTGTGATTAATTTATTGTATATATCAAGAGCAACAAAAAAAATGTAGATTCGTTGATTCTCTAAGGAGGAATGCAAAATGTAGGCATAATGTATTAGCTAATTACACAGCAGAAGTGTCTTGGATTATTTATTTGGCAA
>JAJJBR010003019.1:0-21316 GCA_022817965.1 Solanum lycopersicoides
ACCCTAACCCTAAACCCTATATCCTAAAATCAAAGTCAAAAATACCAAAACCTAACGTTAAACACTAAACCATAGATATACAACTCAAATCCTTAAACCGAAAACCTAAAAACCTAAAAACACAGTAAACTCTAACCTTAACCCTAAACATCAACCCTAACCCTAGCCCTACCATAATCCCTAAACCCCAAGCCCAAATACCAAAACCAAAACAATAAACACTAAACCATTGATATTAAGCCTTAAATTCTACACCCTAACCCAAATGAACCCAAAATCCCTAACCCTAACCCTAAAACCCTAACCCTAACTCTATACATAAAACCCAAACATTAATTACTAAACAACATTTTAAACCTCAAATGCTAAACTGTGAACCATATTAATAAAAAAAAAACTGCACCCTAACCTAAACCCTATGTCCAAAAAAACCTAAGTCCAAAATACGAAAACCCAGACATTAAACACTAAACCATAGATTATAAACCTCAATCCTAAACCACATACCCTAAAAGCTAAAAAAAAATAAATACTACTAAACCCTAACCTAACTCAAACCCTAACCCTAACCCTATCCTTAACCCTAACCCTAAACCCTAAACTCAAAGTCCAAAATATCAAAACCCTAACATTGAACACTAAACCATAAATATTACAACTCAAATCCTTAACCCAAACCCTAAAACCTAAAAAAAAAATAAACCCTAACCCTAACCTTAACCTAACCGTAACCCTTACCATTAACTTGAAACTCCAAGCCAAAATACCTGTAAAACCCCCAAAATGAGTTAGGGTGTCTAGATCCTAACGTGTTTGTCTTAACTTCATAAGGTCCTTAAAATGACTCATACTATTGTTAAGAGGCAGTGTGCAAAGTTTGAGGTGTTTTGGAAGTCAAACGTCAAGGGGCGACCAAGACGTTTGACGATTAGTCACCTATATGCCTCATATGTCTATGCGTGCTTATATGTGTATGAATGATCTTATGAAGTCTTAAAATATGTTATAAAGATTTTATGTTGTATTATATTGAGTTTTGAGAAGTTTGGAGGTTAAACGACCAAGAACGTCCAAGGCATTCGAAAGATTGCCCTTAAGACGCTAAAGTGTGTCTTGATGGGGCCTAGCCTGTTTGGATGAGTTGCAGGTGTTAGTTTCGGGTAAAACTTATGTGGAAGGTCTACAACTTATTAAGGGTTGTATTTATGTTATAAACGTCCGAGTAAGACTTCTAAAGGGCCCCGTAAAAGCTCCCACAATAAGGACCCAAGAATGGTCGAGATAATGCCTCGGCAGTGTCAATCGACGGACCAAACGACATCCAGTTGGTCAACCAACGGCCCGTAGGTGAGGTCTCGTTGATTGGTACTTATATTGGGAAGGTCTCAAGAAACGAATTGGCCAAGGACCAATCAACTTAAGCCAATGCACGGCCCATAGACTAAACTACGTCCAGTAGGTGGTTCCGTCGATGGTGGCCTGTAAACTGGTGCCTGCGTCTGCTTCATTAAAGGTGTGAATGGGAAATTCACTCCACGTCCTAAACTGACACTAATTGAGTTATGTACCTAATTTTGGGTGTATATAATTCATCAAACACGTGAACCTCCCATTCCCAATCCCATACACACGTAAGAAACCTTTCCCTCCAAAAATCATCCCCCTAGAAACCTCCATTGTTGTTGAAGCTCAAGAACAACTTGGAGCTTGGAATTGCATGATTTCTTCACCAAGTTTTAGAGGTCTTCATGTATATAAAGGTATGGTGATCCTTCATCTCTAGTTATCCTTCCATCTAGAGAGTTAATCTCAATGATTTCAAAAAGAAAAATATGATCAAACTTTTCCTTCTTCAATCTATCCATGGGTTCTTTCTAAAAATGTTTTGAATGATTAAATCATGATTAATTGAAGTTAATACAGTGTTTTTAACATGATTTTGACTCCAATTGCATGATGAACCCATGTCCCTTCACAAACTTGATTTAGCCTTGCATGACATTGTGATCATGACTTGTTATCGATTGAATTGTGATGTTCTTACGTTGAATCACCTATATCTACTGTTGTTTACTTTAATTAATGTTGAATTGTATGTAATGGATCCATGAGGATCAATGTATGATAATTTGAACATTTTGAGCTTAGTTTTACATAATTCACTATAACATTGGCTTCTTAATGATTTAATATGGAATTCGATTGTGTAGGGCTAATTGTATCTAATCTGTTAATTGGATTTTATTTATAAGTCATAAATAAGCGATTCATGTTGATTAATGTCGATTAGCCTATGGTTCTTCTCTTTTCCATTGATGTCTAAAGTAGAATGTTCACTGTGATCTAGTCGTTATGGCAATTGTAGTAGGATTTCATGTAGATTATATTGTCTTTAACTACTGCCTTATATTGATGATATTAATGCATTGTGGGTATGAATTCTTGATGAACAAAGAAAAGGAATCTTGGCATGAATTTATCTAGGTTCTTCTAGCCTTCAATTTGAATGTTGCAATGAACATTATGTGATCTTAATTCTAGGGTTGAAGAAGCATGATTTAGATTTGATTTATATATATTTAGATACTGCCCTAAATGTATATTATTGATACATGATGATTTATGAACAAGACTAGGGAAATTGATTGATGATCTATGCCTATCTATTCTCTAGAACAATGGTAATGTTTTGCACTAGTTGTGTCATGATCTTGTAGTGAATTGTACATGGTTTCTTCTATGTTTAAAGTACATTTAGATACTGCCCTATATATATGAATTGTTTATAAACAAGGTGTATTGGTCAATGATGACCAAAGCTAAGAAATTGGTAAGAATGCTTATCTCTTCTACTTTCTTTATAGTAATGTTGATGAAGCCTTGTATGGCATTTTGTGGTATGGTCCACTTATGGTGGCGGTGCTTAATTTATTTTTATTATATATGTGTTGACCATGGCCTTGAAGGAAAATTGATGAACTTATGAACATGTGCTCATGATGATACTATGAGAAGCTTATGCCTACTTTCCTATTCTAATTGTGAGCTAGGTTGTATGGCTATTGTATAAGCATGTATATATCCATGTTAGGGTAAAGTATAGTTGCTGCCATTGATGTGTTAAAATGATTAATAGACCCTTACCTATGTACCCCTATGTGAACACATGAATAGTACAAATTAGGAGTCTTAAGTGTAAAATGAAGTTGACTTTTCTCCTATGATATTATGTGTTGTGTTGTATATGCTTGAAAGAGTATTATGGTCTAAGAGGGTGGCTGCCTCAATGTGTTGTTGATAGTCATTATGTGATCATGTGACTAATGTACACACACACTCACTTTACATGCATGTTACAAGTGGTATAGGTCATGGTGTCTAAATGAAAGGTAGTTCTCATATTCACTAGTGTCTACTACTATGCATGTTAAGATGACATTTATGAAAGCATGATATGTGTTTTCCTTAGCTAGGATGACTTCATAGGTGTACTAGGATGGGCAAGGGTATGGGACCTTGCCTATGCATTGCACATGTGTACCTTGATAGGATAGTTCTAGTTTTGGTTTCTATATGTATGAATATGATGTATAAATATGTGTGACTTAATGTGTTATGTGAAAGGTTTGCTCACATATATGTATACACACACACATGTATGAAGATCTAGTCAAGAGAGGGGCCTTGAAAGATGTATTCATGTGTACCCTAAACTAGATGGTGCTATACATATGCTATGTCCATGTGAAAGGATTTCTCACATGAATTAGGTTGATGAACTCTCATCTATGACCTATGAGCTAAGCATATGAGGGGATGATTCTCCTAAGCCTATGTTTTTATAAATAAATGTTAATGAAGACTTTTTCAATAAAGGGAACTTAGCTTAGCACCGAGTGAACTTGTATATGAGTGTGTGTCCCTTTCCAATGTGGAAAGGTAGGTCTACCATAAATCTCATGAGGTGGAAAGCCTCATAGCCCAAGGGCATAAAGGGATGTTTCCAAGATATCCTCCAAGTTCCATAATATGTTGCCACCATAGGATACTAGCTAGTGGATCCACCTAGAAAGCTATGTCACGTTTGGTTCTACTTTGTTCGGTAGACCACCTTCTTTCGGGGCGGGGTTTCATGACACCGGATTCCATGTTTAGCATCACATGGTCTATGTCGGTTAAGACTATAGTCTCCCTAAAGTAAAATGGACAATTGGATTAAATGACTAGGACGCTAACTAGAATGTCATAAGGGATGTTACTTAGGATAGGTGGAAGTAATGACCCCATCTAGACATTGCACAAGTATCTCCTTAGGAAGTTCTAGTAAGGTGTTATAATGCATGTGTCTATGTATATGTTCTTTATGCATGAATTTGTAGTATTGGTCTACTTGTTATGAAGATGTGCATGGTATGAGTCTATATGCATGATGTTGAAATTATTGACTATATGATGAAGGTCTTGTATTGACATGAATGAAGTTGTCTTCACTTACTTGTTCATGTATAAATTGGATGGTAAGGCTTATGGTCTTATGATAGGTTTACTAAGTATGTGTGAGGTTATGGGGCTCCACATATACATTGCACTAGTAGGCTTAGAGTAGGATTGTGAATAAGGTCTTATAAGTGCATTAATGTGAAGTGAAGTTGGTATATGTGCAAGTTAAAGGTAGTTTAGTGTAATTGTCCTTATAGTCTTGGTTTAACTATGCCTATGTTGTACTATACATCTATGATGGTATGTTTTGTCTTGTGTAGATGATACATATGGTTTTCCTTGTGGTCCTAAGGTGATGCATTGCCCAAGTATCACTAAAGGATTAGTTGGGAGGTTAATGAATGAAAAAGGGAAGTTCACTGTTAAGGAGAATGAGCTCACTGTAAAGTGACCTCAAATGGGACTTAAATTCTATATGTGATTTTCTATGATGTTTGGCCTTTGAATATGATCATATGAAGTATGTGATTGATATTAATGCTATTGATAAAAGCTTTATGATGATTTACTTAAAATTGCATGAAGTATCATTTCAAAGAAAATGTCCCTTTTAAATGCATGTTTTTGCATGGTTGCCAAACTTAGTACATTCTTGTGTTAATCCCATTCTTCTCTACTTTTTACAAAAAGTGTAGGTTATGGATGTTTAAAGGATGTCTTGAATGGTGAATAGCTTGATAGATGATTCCCAAGCTCAATGAAAGGAATCCTTAAGTTCAAGGATCTCCTTCTTATGTCTTTATTGTAAAATCTTTAAATATTGTATAGTTATGTAATGTGTCTTATGGTCCGTGTCCCTAATGTATTCTAATGTTGTTGAGTCTAAGATGGCAAAGAGATTTAAGGTCTATATATGTATTATGACTTATGTTTTATCCATATATGAGATGGAGTTTCTAGCATAGGATGTGCTATGAAAAGTTTTAATTTTTCCGCTAAATTTACTATGTCAATGCGATGAATGATAACTATGGGCTTGTATAAGACCTACGAGAGATCAAGTAGGCCATGTTACTTCTAGGGGATGCTCCTCGGATGTGACAAACGTGGTATCATAGCATGAGGTTTATAAAGTGGTTTTAGGTTCTAAAGTCTCATATTGCCACGTCTAGCAGAGTCTCGTAGAATTGGTTGTGAGTCGCTACACGTCAAATGGTACGGGAGTCCATAGGATGATAGAGTTTCCCTTCTTCATCATTCTCATATCGTGTCATAGAACTTAACTCTATAAGATCTCTCTCTTATGTTTTCTTGTCCTGTGGTCTTTTAGATGTGATTTCTTGGATGAGATTGTATCTCTATGCTTGAGGGAGAAAAGGTGAGTTAATGCTTAACTTGGTTTTATGGTTGAATGAGTATGTTTGAAGGTGATTTTGACATGTTTTGATAATATGATTCCATTTATGGCTATGTATAAGACTTATGTGAAATAGCATGTTATGTTGAAGAATGTGTGTCATAATATGGTTAAAGCATGCTAGAAGTTGTTATGGTTGACATGAGTTCTTTTGGAATGATGTGTTACTATATGGTTTTATATGTTGGTAGCCTAATGATATGATTTGAACTTGATATGCTTAGTAACTACCTATGAAAGCATGCTACCCTAGGAATATGTGCTTAAAGGTGTCCAATATTTCCCTTGAATATATGCATAATGTTTCAAAAGTTGCCTTAGTTTGTATGTGTGAACATTCTTGATTACCTAATATGGATTGGAGTCCTTTTTGTATACTTGATCCTAAGTGTAAAGGTAGTGTGCATGACTTGGTAGGATGATGATGTGGGTTTTAGTGACCTAGAAGTCACCTTACTGTAATGTTCTAGGGAAAATAAGAAAGTTTATGGCTAAGTCTCTTTGTAGTCTTCCCCTAATGTTTCATTACCTTGGTGTCTATTGTATTGTATGAAAACCTTATGTGGATGAATGAGATGACCTAACATGAAGATTGGGGATAAATTGCCTACGAAATAAAGTTTAAAAGGCCTTGCTTGACTTACTGTAAATTCCTTCTAAATGGTAATCACTTTTAAGTGATGAAAAATGAAGATTGTTAAGTTATATCCTCTTTAGTTTGGGTTAAGTTGCTCTTAATTGGGTTTACCCTAAGTGGGGGATGGTGATGAAATGGTAAGGTTGTATATATTGTCTACCTTGACCTTCTATTTTTGCTTGATCTTGAATTTAATGAAGCCTTGATGAGCTTGTTCATGAATAGAGTCTTTCATAAAGTATGAATTGCATGAACTTTATATGTTTGGTATGAATGATTGACATTACCTTAAAGATATAATGAATATTACAAAGTGCATGAATGGAAATTTTGATTAAATACATGTTTTCTCATAAGTATTGTACATCCTAACATGCTAATTGTACATTTGACTTCATGAGATAAAGTGCGAATCTTGGCTTCAGTCACTTTTTATATTCAAGGTTTAGCCTTATAATGAGAAATTAAGCCTCTTTAAAATGAAATATGTGGAGTCTCTTGAAAATTTTGTGACTTATATGGTTGGGAAAGCATGATTGTAGGCTCAATCTTGAGAAGAGAGAGAATTTTTATTTTAGTATTCATGTATGTGCCTATAATTTGTATTAATGTTCCTAAACGATGCTTAATGTGAAGGTGAGTACCATGTTATAAATTGACATAGTAAGAAATGACTTCCTAATTGTTGTGATGCACTTGGTTTGACTTACCATTTAGACTTCACTAGGAAGAACACATGAGCATGTCTTGATTTGAAAAGTTGAGAATTCCTGAAATTACAGTAAAGATGACCTTTGTGCATTTGCTTGGGTATGAACTCATGACACATGTAAGTGTGTTGAGGAGAAGGACATTCCTCCATGGACACTACTAAGAATGGAATGGTTGAGTGTGACCTTCATTGCACTAGGTTTAACTAATAAAGATCTTTGTTGATTCAATTAACTCAAGTCTATGTGCATTGAAATATGAGTGCTTAAATGGCTTTTGAGTATTTTTGTAATCTTCCTATGAGTGGCCATACATGATGAAGTCTTCATAAAAGTAATTGTAATGACCATGTGATGATTAGGAGAAGGATGTTCCTCCTATGAACATGATAAGAGCCTTGTAATTGATGCATTAAGGAGTGAGTAATTTGAAGTTTTGCTTGCTTGTGTGCATTGAGTGCTAAATGATGTGAAGTTTTGTTCCTTGTAAGTTTGGTGCATTAACTTCTATGTAATGATGTTATGAATATGATGAACTGCTTTATGATGCATTGAAGTCCTTGTTATGTTTAAAATGTGCTGTGTCATTCGAGGACGAATGTTCCCAAGTGGGGGATATTGTAAGAACCCCAAAATGATTTAGGGTGTCTAGAGCCTAACGTGTTTGTCTTAATGTTATAAGGTCCTAAAATGACTCATATTATGGTTAAGAGGCAGTGTGCAAAGTTTGAGGTGATTTGGAAGTCAAACGTCAAGGGGCGACTAAGACGTTCGATGATTAGTCACCTATGTGCCTCATATGTCTATGCGTGCTTATATGTGTATGAATGATCTTATGAAGTCTTAAAATGAGTTACAAAGATGTTAAATTGTATTATATGGAGTTTTGAGAAGTTTGGAGGTCAAACGACCAAAATGTCCAAGGCATTCGAAATATAGCCCTTAAGACGCTCAAATGTGTCTTTATAGGGCCTAGCCTGTTTGGACGAGTTGCAGGTGTTGGTTTTGGGTGAAACTTATTTGGAAGGTCTACAACTTATTAAGGGTTGTATTTACTCTGTAAACGTCCTGGTACGACTTCTAAAGGGCCCCGCAAAAGGTCTCAGAAGAAGGACCCAAGGCTGGTCGAGACACTACCTTGGCAGTGTCAATCGACGAACAAAACGACAGCCAGTTGGTCAACCAACGGCCCGTAGGTGAGGTATAGTCTATTGGTACTTATATTGGTCAGGTATAAATCCAAAAATTGGCGAAGGACCAATCGACAAAAGCCAATGTACGGCCCGTCGACTGACCTACGTCCAATAGGTGGTTCCATCGATGGTGGCCTGTAAACTGGTGGCTGTGTCTGTTTCATCAAAGGGGTGAATGGGAAATTCATCCCACGTACTAAACTGAATCTAATTGAGTTATTTACCTAATTTTGGGTGTATATAAGTCATCAAACATGTGAACCTCCCATTCCCAATCCCATAAACACGTAAGAAACCTTTCCCTACAAAAATCTTCCCCCTAGAAACCTCAATTGTTGTTGAAGCTCAAGAACATCTTGGATCTTGGAATTTCATGAATTCTTCACAATGTTTTAGAGGTCTTCATGTAGATAAAGGTATGGTGATCCTTCATCTCTAGTTATCCTTCCATCTAGAGAGTTAATCTCAATGATTTCAAAGAGAAAAATATATCAAACTTCTCCTTCTTCAATCTATCCATGGGTTCTTTCTAAAAACATTTTGAACGATTAAATCATGATTAATTGAAGTTAATACAGTGGTTTTAACGTGATTTTGACTCCAATTGCATGATGAACTCATGTCCTTTCCCAGACTTGATTTAGCCCTTGCATGGGCATTGTGATCATGACTTGTTATCGATTGAATTAGGATGTTCTTATGTTGAATCACCTATATCTACTATTGTTTACGTGAATTAATGTTGAATTCTATGTAATCGATCCATGAGGATCAATGTATGAAGATTTGAACATGTTTAGCTTAGTTTTACATAATTCACTGTAACATTGGCTTCTTAATGATTTAATGTGGAATTCGATTGTGTAGGGCTGGTTGTATCTACTGTCTTAATTGGATATTATTGATAAGTTACAAATAAGCAATTCATGTTGATCAATATCGATTATCCTATGATTCTTCTCTTTTCCATTGATGTCTAAAGTAGAATGTTCACTGTGATCTAGTAGTTATGGCAATTGTAGTAGGATTTCATGTAGATTATATTTTCTTTAACTACTGCCTTATATTGATGATATTAATGGATTGTGGGTATGAATTCTTGATGATCAAAGAAAAGGAATCTTGGCATGAATTGATCTAGGTTCTTCTAGCCTTCAATTTGAATGTTGTAATGAACATAATGTGATCTTAATTCTAGGGTAGATGAATCATGATTTAGATTTGATTTATATCAATTTAGCTACTGCCCTAAATGTATATTATTTATACATGATGATTTATGAGCAACACTAGGGAAATTGATTGATCATTTGTGCCTATCTATTCTCTAGAACAATGGTAATGTTTTGCACTAGTTGTGTCATGATCTTGTAGTGACTTGTACATGGTTTCTTCTATTGTTAAAGTACATTTAGATACTGCCCTATATATATGAATTGTTGATAAACAAGGTGTATTGGTCAATGATGACCAAAGGGTAAGAAATTGGTAAGAATGCTTATCTCTTCTACTTTCTTTATAGTAATGTTGATGAAGCCTTGTATGGCATTGTGTGGTATGGTCCACCTATGGTGGCGGTGTTTACTTTATTTTCATTATATATGTGTTGACCATGGCCTTGAAGGAAAATTGATGAACTTATGAACATGTGCTCATGATGATATTATGAGAAGTTTATGCCTACTTTCTTATTCTAGTTGTGAGCTAGGTTGTATGACTATTGTATAAGCATGTATATATCCATGTTAGGTTAATGTATAGGTTCTGCCATTGATGTGTTAAAATGGTTAATAGTCCCTTACCTATCTACCCCTATGTGAATACATGAATAGTACAATTTAGGAGTCATAAGTGTAAAATGAAGTTGACTTGTCTCATATGCTATTGTGTGTTGTGTTGTCTATGCTTGAAAGAGTATTATGGTCTAAGAGGGTGGCTGACTCAATGTGTTGTTGATAGTCATTATGTGATCATGTGACTAATGTACACACACACTCACTTTACATGCATGTTACAAATGGTATAGGTCATGGTGTCTAAATGAAAGGTCGTTCTCATATTCACTAGTGTCTACTACTATGCATGTTAAGATGACGTTTATGAAAGTATGATATGTGTTTTCCTTAGCTAGGATGACTTGATAAGTGTAATAGTATGGGCAAGAGTATGGGACCTTGCCTATGCATTGCACATGTGTACCTTGATAGGATAGTTCTAGTTTTGGTTTCTATATGTATGAATATGATGTATGAATATGTGTAAATTAATGTGTTATGTGAAAGGTTTGCTCACATATATGTATACACACACACATGTATGAAGATCTAGTCAAGAGAGGGGCCTTGAAAGATGTATTCATGTCTACCCTAAACTGGATGGTGCTATACATATGCTATGTCCATGTGAAAGGATTTCTCACATGAATTAGGTTGATGAACTCTCATCTATGACCTATGAGCTAAGCATATGAGGGGATGACTCTACTAAGCCTATGTTTTTATAAATAAATATTAACGAAGGCTTTTATAATAAAATGAACTTAGCTTAGCACAGAGTGAACTTGTATATGAGTGTGTGTCCCTTTCCAATGTGGAAAGGTAGGTCTACCATAAATCTCATGAGGTGGAAAGCCTCATATGCCAAGGGCATAGAGGGATGTTTCCAAGATATCCTCCAAGTTCCATAGCTATGTTGCCACCATAGGATACTAGCTAGTGGATCCACCTAGAAAGCTATGTCACGTTTGGTTCTACTTTGACCGGTAGACCACCTTCTTCCGGTGTGGGGTTTCATGACACCGGATTCCTTGTTTAGCATCACATGATCTATGTCGGTTATGGCTATAGTTTCCCTAAAGTATAATGGACAATGGAAGTAAATGACTATGACCATAACTAGAATGACTTAAGGGATGTTACTTAGGATAGGTGGAAGTAATGAACCCATCTAGACATTGCACAAGTATCTCCTTAGGAAGTTCTAGAAAGGTGTTCTAATGCATGAGTCTATGTATATGTTCTTTATGCATGACTTTGTAGTATTGGTCTACTTGTTATGAAGATGTGCATGGTATGAGTCTATATGCAAGATGTTGAAATTATTGACTATATGATGAAGGTCTTGTATTGACATGAATGAAGTTGTCTTCACTTACCTGTTGATGTATAAATTGGATGGTAAGGCTTGTGGTCTTATGATAGGTTTACTAAGTATGTGTGAAGTTATGGGGCTCCACATATACATTGTACTAGTAGTCTTATAGTAGGATTGTCAGTAAGGTCTTATAAGTGAATTAATGTGAAGTGAAGTTGGTATATGTGCAAGTTAAAGGTAGTTTACTGTAATTGTCCTTGTAGTCTTGGTTTAACTATGCCTATGTTGTACTATACTTCTAAGATGGTATGTGTAGTCTTGTGTAGATGATACATATGGTTTTCCTTGTGGTCCTAAGGTGATGCATCATGAATGAAAAAGGGAAGTTAACAGTTAAGGAGAATGAGCTCACTGTAAAGTGACCTCAAATGGGACTTAAATTCTATATGTGATTTTCTATGATGTTTGGTGATTGATATAAATGCTATTGATAAAAATTTTATGATGATTTACTTAAAATGGCATGAAGTATGATTTCAAAGAAAATGTCCCTTTTAAATGCATGTTTTTGCATGGTTGTCATATTTAGTACATTCTTGTGCTAATCCCTTTCTTCTCTACTTTTTACACAAACTGTAGGTTATTGATGCTTAAAGGATTTCTTGAATGGTGAAGAGCTTGATAGATGATTCCCAAGCTCAATGAAAGGAATCCTTAAGTTCAAGGATCTCCTACTTATGTCTTTATTGTAAAGTCTTTAAATATTGTTTAGTTATGTAATGTGTCTTATGGGTCGTGTCCCTAATGTACTCTAATGTTGTTGAGTCTAAGAGGGCAAAGAGATTTAAGGTATATATATGTATTATGAATTATGTTTTATCTATATATGAGATGGAGTTTCAATGTGATGAATGATAACTATGGGCTTGTATAAGACCTCCGAGAGGTCAAGTACGGCATGTTACTTCTAGGGGGTGCTCCCCGGATGTGACAATACCAAAACATAAATATTAATCACTAAACCATAGATTTTATACCAAAAATCCTAAACCCCAAAACCTAAATAAAAAATTAAACCCTAACCCTAACCCTAACCCTAACCCTATCCTTAACTTTAACCCTAAACCCAATGCCCAAAATACCAAAACCCTAAAATTAAACACATTACGATAGATATTACAACTCAAATAACCCCAAACCAAAAACTTAAAAAACAACCTAAAATCTAACATTAACCCTAACATTAACCCTAACACTAACCCTACCATAAACACTAAATCCAAAGCCCAAAATACAAAAAACCAAATATTAAACACTAAACAATAGATTATAAACCTCAAATGCTAAACCCTAAATTATAAAACCTAAAAAGAACCTACACCCTAAACATAAACCCTAAGTCCAAAAAAAACCTTAGTCCAAAATATAAACCCTAAACCATAATTCTTAAAAACTAAAAAAAGCTAAACCCTAACCCAAACCTTAACCCTAACCCAAATCCTAACCCTAATTCTAAACCTCAAGCACAAAATACCAAAACCCAAATATTAAACATTAAACCAAATATTTTAAACTGAAAATCCTAAACCCCAAAACCTAAAACCTAAAAAAAATACTAAACCCTAACCCTTACCCTATACCTAACACGAACCCTAACCCTAACCCTATCTTTAACCCTAACCCTAAACACTAAACCCTAAACCCAAAGCCAAAAATACCAAAACCCTAACATTAAACACTAAACCATAGATATTACAACTCAAATCCATAACCCCAAACCCTAAAACCTAAAAAACAAGCTAAACCCTAACCCTAAACCTAACCCTACCATAAATCCTAAACCCCAAGCCCACAACACTAAAATCCAAATATTAAACACTAAACCATTGATATTAAAACTTTAATCCTAAACCCTAAAACCCAAAACCTAAGAATACCCCAAACCCTAACCCTAACCCTAACCCTAATCTTTACCCTAACCCTAACCCTAAACCCTAAACCCGAAACCCTAAGCCCAAAATACCAAAACCCAAACATTAAATACTAAATAATAGATTTTAAACCTCAAATGCTAAACAATGAATCATAAAACACCTAAAAACCTACATCCTAACCTTAATACAAACCCTAACCCTAACCCTATACCCTAAACGCTAAACCCTAAGTCTAAAATACAAAAACTCAAACATAAGACACTAAACCATAGATTTTAAACCAAAAATCCTAAACACCAAAACCTAAAACCAAAAAAAAATCTAATTCCTAACCCTAACCCTATCCCTAATACGAACCCTAGACCTAAGCTGTAACATTCCAGAAAAATGTACATGTCTAGTAAAGAGCCTATTAGGTTTTAAGAATGCGTATTGGGGTACATAGGCATCCCAATGCCCAATATTGAGAAATATTGGGCATATTATAAAATATTGGCTTAAGGGTGTTAGCCAATTTCTATATATACACAAGTATGTGTAATAAAATCCAAGCTTGTTTAAGAAACATATGTGCAATGAAGACCCTAAGCTAAAAATACACATATTGATTCTCAACTTAACACATCTAGTACTAGGCATCCAACTGTCAAGCCTAGGTACAATAGCACATAACTATTATAATGATCATGTAGACTAAAAAGTGCCCAAGGACATAGTGAGGATCCTTTGGACAATAAGTAAACATTCCAAATGAACCTTCCAGAATAGTTTGTTGGGAAAGTTCACGCAACACATGTGCAAGCACATGTGCAAAAACACGTGCAACCGGCCAAGGGACCACTCTAACCGATTCGGTTAGAGCGGTTGGGGATAGGCGCACGTCCAGGTCCAGCCACGTGGGGCCAAGCTCCCTAACCGGTCCTAAACTCTAACTAACTGACCTAAATAACTAACTAACCTATGAACAACCAAAAATAACTAACTAAGGGACCCGATAACCTAAGACCTAGTCGGGTGACACCAAACCGTGTAACTAACTAAGAGACAACCTCGTACCTAACCTAGGATGGTCCTAACAACTTAGGGGTACTTTAGTAATTACCCTAGGTTACTTAATTAATTAATTTAACAACTTAATTAATTAATTTAATTTGTAAAAACCGAAACCACTAAGCAATTTCCAGATTTCGGTTAAGTCAAGTGTTTATCTAATTCTAGTCAATTTAGGAAGGGCGTTTTGGTAATTAGCTAATTAAGTTATTTTAGTTAAGTTATATAGTCTAAGTTAAATAAGTTAACATTCAGTTCTTAAAGATTTAGACTCACGTTACTCATCAAAAATGCTACAACTAAAAAACAAGTGAAGAACGTAAGAGAACCCTAGACGATAGCAAGCATTCTTTAAGGATTTCGTGCAAAGTGCAAGGTGATCTTCGTAGATTTAATTCTACAGTAAGGTATGGGTTTTATCTCCTGAAATTCTTTATCCAAGAGGCTTTTCAAACGTTTTGACTTCAATAATATCGAAACTAGGGTTGTTCCCAATGAATCGCATGTTCATCTCCCTAGTTCTCCCGATTTCCTATTCTTGTAGTTTGTAAATTGTAAATATCGATGCATGTTGTTTGTATGTGGTGTTAAGTGATTATTATGTGTATGTTTTAGTGATTTATATGTCGAATGAAAACCTACATGTTAGATCCGCATACTTAGGGTGTTATTTACGTGAGCGTTAAATGTTGTAATGCCTACTTGTGTTCGAGAAGATGAAATTGTTATAAGTTGTTCATTGAATTGTTTCATAGGCTAATCAAAGGTTAAACGTTGGCTTGTTAACATGTTAGATTACTATAATGTATTTATGAAGTAATTGAATTGGCTAGTGATAATATTATGACAAGTATATAGTGAAATTGTGATTTATGCCAACAAATTGGCTAACAAAACTATGTCCAATCATATTACTTCCAAATCATGTAAAGTCATACTAATCTCTACATCAATGAACTCATAACATAGGGTATGCCAATCAATGGGACAAGTCCCAACATACCCTATCCATATAAACTTGTGAATGTATTTAGTATTGTATAAGTAGTTATAACTTTCATAAAGAATCATACAAGACTATCAATTAACGTTGTACAAGTTAAGGTGAGTAACGAAATATCTAAAACCTTAAGTTATGAAATTGACCCAATATAGAGTGTTAAAAGAAGTGAGACAAGTCTCAAATACACTTAATCGATTATGTCAAAAATACTCACATAATAGGGTACTAGAATCCGTGAGACAAGTCTCACTCGCACCATGATGATAATGCAAGACTTAGGTTCATATTCATCATTTAAAGAAATGGATGACCAGTCATCCATAGAGTTAAGTAAACCCTATAACTAGAAGCAAGCTTCCATAATGTTTGAGTCAACTCAAGAAGATAATGAAGTAAAATAGATCTGAGCTTAGCACCGATAGACTAACAATGAGCTTGTGCCAGCACATGTAAGCCTCATGAGACGAGATCACCACTCAGGTGGACTAGGGTCTCTGTATGTCTCCTAGCCTTCGAACTATGTTTGCCAGCATAGGGGTACTAGCTTGTGGATGCCTCAACCTAAGAATGCTAGGCAGTACGTTTCACTTTGGCCGGTGATTCCACCTCTTTTCGATGTGGGGAAGACACTGGATTTGATGTTTAGCTCACATGATCTATGTCGGTTAACGCTTAGGAAAGTATTTGGTTCACTATAGTCGTGAACCCCTCTTTTCGTTGTTGGGAGGACACTAACTTGGTTTCACTTTAGCCGGTGAACCCCCCCTTTTCGGTGTGGTGTGGACAGAGAACTTGGTTCACCTTAACCGGTGAACCACCCCTTTTCGGTGTGGGGGAGATACTGAATTTCATGTTAGCTCACATGATCTACTTCCGTTAAAGCTAAATAATTCTTTAAAGAATGTAAGAAAGAATGAATGTAGCATGTTCAAAGTGAACAACAGAGCAAAGAAGTAGAAACGTAAGTTCGTAGTGAACTAAGTAAAGCAAGATCTTAAGAATGTCAATCATTAATGTTGATAAGAATGAAGTTTTAACAAGTTAGTGGTTTATGCCAATATTGAAGTATGAATATATGTCTCAAGATCTATATATCTCAAATAATCAACTAATGGGCATAGCCAATAAAGATTGGCTTATAATACATTCATACCAAATTTAATAAGAATGAGAAGTATAACTTGTGAGTAGGGTAGCCAAATCATTTCCTTAGTCTTGTGAATTACTTACTCGATTCGTTGTAGGTATGGGACTACAATGAATCATTTCACTTGTAAGTAAGACATAGAATCAAAGGATATCATTGAACTACACAACAAGAAGAAGAAAAGACTGAAAAATAAAATAAGTCTGGAAATAGGAGCTCTCGGCCTAGGGGAGCAAAATTATAAAATTTTGTTTAAGTTGTTCTAAAATTATGTTCATGATTCCAAGGTCTTATGTTCATATAGAAAATGAGTTGTGTGGATTAATTGCATGAGAATATGTCATATTCATAGCATGAATCATAAGTAACGATTTAAGAAAGTAAAGTGACTTAACTTTCCAGAAACGGCATGTTGTTGTAGGAAGATCTTCCTTGATCATGCACAGTCCTTATGTGTTTATGTGCATACACCCATACTTAGTACAAGTGTGTACTAACCCCATATATTATTACTATTTTTATAGGCACAGGTTCTAAAGAAGATTGAAGATTCGACAAAGCAGTTTAGATTTGCGATCTCCAGACTTTCGTAGGTCCTCTTGAGTTCAAGGATGCTACATTTATTATTCTAACTTAGTACATTAGACATAGCTAGTGGAGATAGTCCCTAGCGCTTCATTTCAAACATTTGTTCAAGCGTTGTAATAAGGCCGATTTATTATGATTTTTTATTTCGTTTGTTTAATCTTTAATAGATGGTTGGTTTAGTTTGAGCTCATTAGAATATCACTCTTATGCAGTATATATATGAAGTCTATTTACACTTCAATAAGTAATTTAAAAAGTTATAAAGTTTCCACAAATTTAATTGTATGATTGTGATGAAAGCTAAAAAGACGCTTGTCTACGACCTCTGAGAGATTAACGACGCCGGTTATATTCGGATTCTAGAATCCGGGTGTGACATAACCCTATCCTAAACCCTAAACCTAAACCCTAAACCCAAAATCCAAAGCAAAAAATACCAAAACCCTAACATTTTACACTAAACCATAGATATTACAACTCAAATCCTTAACCTCAAACCCTAAAATCTAAAAACAGCCTAAACCCTAACCCTAACCCTAACCGTAACATTAACTCTAACCCTAACTCTAAACCATAAACCCAAAACCCTAAGCTCAAAATATCAAAACCCAAACATTAAATACTAAACCAAAGATTTTAAACTTCAAATGCTAAACCCTGAACCATAAAACCTAAAAAAAACCTAAACCTAAACCTAATCCTAAACCTAATCCTAACCCCAACCCTAACCCTATCCCTAACCCTACACCCTATACCCTAAACACAAAGCCAAAAATACCAAAACCCTAACGTTAAACACTAAACCATAAATATTACAACTCAAATCCTTAACCTCAAACCCTAAAACCTAAAAACAACCAAACCCTAACCCTAACCCTAACATTAACCATTACCCTAACCCTACTATAAACCCTAAACACCAAGCCCAAAATACAAAAAAATTAAACGATAAACAATAAACCATTGATATTAAACCTCAAATTTTGCACCCTAAACCCAAAAATCTATAAGAACCCAAAAATGTAACCCTAACCCTAACTCTAACCTTAACCCTAAGCCTAACTCTAAACCATAAACTCAAAACCCTAAACCCAAAATAACAAAACCCAAACATTAAATAGTAAACAATAGATTTTAAAACTCAAATGCTAAGCCCTGAACCATTTAAAAAAAAACTACACCCTAACCCTAAATCCTAAGTCCAAAAAAAAAAGCTAAGTCAAAAATACGAAAACCCAGACATTAAACACTTTTTAAACCTCAAATCCTAACCACAAACCCTAAAACCTTAAAAAAACCTAAACCCTAACCCTAACCCTAACCCTAACCCTAAACCATAACCAAAACCCCAAGCCCAAATTACCAAAACCCAAATATTAAACACTAAACCATATATTTTAAATCGAAAATCCTAAACCCCAAAACCAAAAACCTAAAAAAAACACTAAACCCTAACCCTAACCCTATCCATAACACAAACCCTAACCCTAACCCTAAACCCTAAACCCTTAACCAATGACCAAAATACCAAAAACCTAACATTGAACACTAAACCATACATATTACAACTCAAATTTTTAACCCAAACACTAAAACCTAAAAAATAACTTAAACCCTACCTTAATCCTAACCCTAACCCTAAACCATTAACCCAAAACCCCAAGCCCAAAATACAAAAACCCAAATATTAAACACTAAACCATAGATTTTAAATAATAAATCCTAAACCCCAAAACCTAAAACCTAAAAAAAACCTAAACCCTAACCCTAACCCTATCCAAAACACTAACCCTAACCCTATCCTTAACCTCAACCCTAAAATCCAAAGCCCAAAATACCAAAACCCTAACATTAAACACTAAATCATAGATATTACAACTCAAATAACCCCAAACCCTAAAACTTAAAAAACAACCTAAAACCTAACCCTTACCCAAACATAACCCTAAGCCTAAACCCTAAACCCTAAATCCAAAGTCCAAAATACCAATACCCTAACATTAAACACTAAACAATAACTCAAATCCTTAACCCCAAATCCTAAAACCTAACAAACAACCTAAAATCTAACCCTAACCCTAAAAGTTACCCTAACCATAACCCTAACATTAACCCTAATCCTAACCCTACCATAAACCCTAAACCCCAAGCCAAAAATACTAAAACCCAAACATTAAACACTAAATCATTGATATTAAACCTCAAATCCTAAACCCTAAACCCAAAAACCTAAAAAAAAAACTTATACTAACCCTAACCCTAAACCAAAAACCCTACACCCTACACCCTAACCCTAATCCTAACCCTAACCCTAACCATAAACCCTAAGCCCTAAACCCTACACATTTCAAAAAAAAGTCCAAAATAACCCTAAGTCAAAATTCGAAAACCCAAACACTAAACAGAAAACCATAGATTTTGAACCTTAAATCCTAAACCATAAACCCTAAAACCTAAAAAAAAAACTTAACCCTAACCTAAACCTAACCCAAACCCTAACCCTAACCTTAACCTAACCTAAACCATTAACCCGAAACCCCAAGCCCAAAATACAAAACCCAAATATTAAACACTAAACCATAGATTTTAAACCAAAAATCCTAAATCCCAAAACGTAAAACCTAAAAAAAAACTAAACCCTAAACCTAAACCCAAAGCCCAAAATACCAAAACTCTAACATTGAACACTAAACCATAGAAATTACAACTTAAATCCTAAACCCCAAACCCTAAAACCTAAAAAATAAGCTAAACCCTAACCCTAACCCTAACCCTACAACAAATCCTAAACCCCAAGCCCAAAACACCAAAATCCAAACATTAAACACTAAAAATTTAGTATTAAACCTCAAATCATAAACCATAAACCCAAAAACATAAGAAAACCAAAAACCCTAACCCTAACCCTGAAACCCAAAACCCAAAACCCTCAGCCCAAAATACTAAAACCCAAACATTAAATACTAAACCATAGATTTTAAACCTCAAATGTTAAACCATGAACCATAAAACCTAAAAAAAACCTACATCCTAACCTTAACCCTAACCCTAACCCTAATCCTATACCCTAAACCGTAAACCCTAAGTCTAAAATACGAAATCTCAAACATTAAATACTAACCATAGATTTTAAATCTCAAATCCTAAACCACAAACCCTAAAACCTAAAAAAAAACTAATCCCTAACCATAACCCTAACACTAACCTTAAACCTAATCCTAACCCTAAACCATTAACCCGAAACATAAAGCCCAAAATACCTAAACCTAAATATTAAACACTAAACCATAGATTTTAAACCAAAAATCCTAAACCTCAAAAAAACGAACCCTAGCCCTAACTCTATCCTTAACCCTAACCCTAAACCCTAAACCCTAAATCCAAAGCACAAAATACCAAAACCCTAAAATCTAAAAACAACATAAAGCTTAACCCTAACCTAACCTAATCCTAACCCCAACCATAACCCTAATCCAATCATTAACCTAACCCTAAATCCTAACCCAAACTCAAAGCCAAAAACACCAAAACCGTAACGTTAAACACTAAACCATAAAATATTACAACTCAAATCCTTAAACTCAAACCCTAAAACCTAAAAAACAACCTAACCCTAACCCTAACCCTAACATTAATAATTACGCTAACCCTACCATAAACCCTAAACACCAAGCCTAAAATACCAAATCCCTAACCCAAAAATCTAAAAGAACCCAAAACCCTAACCCTAACCTTAACCCTAATCCTACCTCTAAACAATAAACCCAAAACCCTAAACCCAAAATACCAAAACCTAAACATTAAAATACTAAACAATAGATTCTAAAACACAAATTCTAAACCGTAAACCATTTTTAAAAAAAACTACAACCTAACCCTAAACCCTAAGTCCAAAAAAAAAGCTAAGTCCAAAATACATAAACCCAGACATTAAACAATAGACCATAGATTTTAAACCTCAAATCCTAAACCACAAACCCTAAAACCTAAACAAACCGAAACCCTAACCCTAACCCTAACCCAAACCCTAACCCTAACCCTTAGGGTTTGTGGTTTAGGATTTCGAGTTTGAAATCTTGGTCTATTGTTTAATGTCTGGGTTTA
>JAJJBR010003019.1:21608-36749 GCA_022817965.1 Solanum lycopersicoides
TTAAACCCTAAACCATTAACCCAAAACCCAAGCCCAAATTACAAAAACCCAAACAGTAAACAGTAAACCATAGATTTAAACCGAAAATCCTAAGCCCCAAAACTAAAAACTAAAAAAACACTAAACCCTAACCCTGAACCTATCCCTAACATGAACCCTAACCGTAACCCTATCCTTAACCCTAACCCTAAACCCTAAACCCTTAACCCAATGACCAAATACCAAAACCCTAATGTTGAAACACTAAACCATAGATATTACAACTCAATTTTTACCCAACCCTAAAACCTAAAACAAACTTAAACCCTAATTCTAACCCTAACCCTACCATAAATCCTAAACCCCAACCCAAAATACCAAAACCCAAACATTAAACACTAAACCATTGATATTACACCTCAAATCAAAAACCCTAAACCAAAACCTAAAAAACACCAAAACCCTAACCCTAACCCTAACCCTAACCTTAACCCTAACCCTAACCCTAACTTTAAACTATAAAACGCGAAACCCTAAGCCAAAAAAACCAAATCAAAACATTAAATACTAAACCATAGATTTTAGACTTCAAATGCTAAACCATAAACCATAAACCTAAAAACAACACACCCTAACCCTAATCCTAACACTAACCCTAACCCTACTGTATTTTGGACTTAGCTTTTTTTTTGGACATAGGGTTTAGGTTAGGTTGTAGTTTTTTAAAAAAATGGTTTACGGTTTAGAATTTGTGTTTTAGAATCTATTGTTTAGTATTTTAATGTTTAGGTTTTGGTATTTTGGGTTAGGGTTTTGGGTTTATTGTTTAGAGGTAGGATTAGGGTTAAGGTTAGGGTTAGGGTTTTGGGTTCTTTTAGATTTTTGGGTTAGGGATTTGGTATTTTAGGCTTGGTGTTTAGGGTTTATGGTAGGGTTAGCGTAATTATTAATGTTAGGGTTAGGGTTAGGGTTTAGGTTGTTTTTAGGTTTTAGGGTTTGACTTTAAGGATTTGAGTTGTAATATTTATGGTTTAGTGTTTAACGTTAGGGTTTTGGTGTTTTTGGCTTGAGTTTGGGGTATAGGATTTAGGGTTAGGGTTAATGATTGGATTAGGGTTATGGTTGGGGTTAGGATTAGTTAGGTTAGGGTTAAGCTTTTTGTTGTTTTTAGATTTTAGGGTTTTGGTATTTTGTGCTTTGGATTTAGGTTAGGTTTAGGGTTAGGGTTAAGGATAGAGTTAGGGCTAGGGTTCGTTTTTTTGAGGTTTAGGATTTTTGGTTTAAAATCTATGGTTTAGTGTTTAATATTTAGGTTTAGGTATTTTGGGCTTTATGTTTCGGGTTAATGGTTTAGGGTTACGATTAGGTTTAAGGTTAGTGTTAGGGTTATGGTTAGGGATTAGTTTTTTTTTAGGTTTTAGGGTTTGTGGTTTAGGATTTGAGATTTAAAATCTATGGTTAGTATTTAATGTTTGAGATTTCGTATTTTAGACTTAGGGTTTACGGTTTAGGGTATAGGATTAGGGTTAGGGTTAGGGTTAAGGTTAGGATGTAGGTTTTTTTTAGTTTTATGGTTCATGGTTTAACATTTGAGGTTTAAAATCTATGGTTTAGTATTTAATGTTTGGTTTTAGTATTTTGGCTTAGGGTTTTGGGTTTTGGGTTTTGGGTTCAGGGTTAGGGTTAGGGTTTTTGGTTTTCTTATGTTTTTGGGTTTATGGTTTATGATTTGAGGTTTAATACTAAATTTTTAGTGTTTAATGTTTGGATTTTGGTGTTTTGGGCTTGGGGTTTAGGATTTGTTGTAGGGTTAGGGTTAGGGTTAGGGTTAGCTTATTTTTAGGTTTTAGGGTTTGGGTTTAGGATTTAAGTTGTAATTTCTATGATTTAGTGTTCAATGTTAGAGTTTTGGTATTTTGGGCTTTGGTTTAGGTTTAGGGTTTAGTTTTTTTTAGGTTTTACGTTTTGGATTTAGGATTTTGGTTTAAAATCTATGGTTTAGTGTTTAATATTTGGGTTTTGGTATTTTGGGCTTGGGGTTTCGGTTAATGGTTTAGGTTAGGGTTAAGGTTAGGGTTAGGGTTTGGGTTAGGTTTAGTGTTAGGGTTAAGTTTTTTTTAGTTTTAGGGTTTATGGTTTAGGATTTAAGGTTCAAAATCTATGGTTTTCTGTTTAGTGTTTGGGTTTTCGAATTTTGGACTTAGGGTTATTTTGGACTTTTTTTTTGAAATGTGTAGGGTTTAGGGCTTAGGGTTTATGGTTAGGGTTAGGGTTAGGGTGTAGGGTGTAGGGTTTTTGGTTTAGGGTTAGGGTTAGGGTTAGGGTTAGTATAAGTGACATAATCGATTAAGTGTATTTGAGACTTGTCTCACTTGTTTTAACACTCTATATTGGGTCAATTTCATAACTTAAGGTTTTAGATATTTCGTTACTCACCTTAACTTGTACAACGTTAATTGATAGTCTTGTATGATTCTTTATGAAAGTTATAACTACTTATACAATACTAAATACATTCACAAGTTTATATGGATAGGGTATGTTGGGACTTGTCCCATTGATTGGCATACCCTATGTTATGAGTTCATTGATGTAGAGATTAGTATGACTTTACATGATTTGGAAGTAATATGATTGGACATAGTTTTGTTACCCAATTTGTTGGCATAAATCACAATTTCACTATATACTTGTCATAATATTATCACTAGCCAATTCAATTACTTCATAAATACATTATAGTAATCTAACATGTTAACAAGCCAACTTTTAACCTTTGATTAGCCTATGAAACAATTCAATGAACAACTTATAACAATTTCATCTTCTCGAACACAAGTAGGCATTACAACATTTAACGCTCACGTAAATAACACCCTAAGTATGTGGATCTAACATGTAGGTTTTCATTCGACATATAAATCACTAAAAAATACACATAATAATCACTTAACACCACATAAAAACAACATGCATCGATATTTACAATATACAAACTACAAGAATAGGAAATCGGGAGAACTAGGGAGATGAACATGCGATTCATTGGGAACAACCCTAGTTTCGATATTATTGAAGTCAAAACGTTTGAAAAGCCTCTTGGATAAAGAATTTCAGGAGATAAAACCCATACCTTACTGTAGAATTAAATCTACGAAGATCACCTTGCACTTTGCACGAAAACCTTAAAGAATGCTTGCTATCGTCTAGGGTTCTCTTACGTTCTTCACTTGTTTTTTAGTTGTAGCATTTTTGATGAGTAACATGAGTCTAAATCTTTAAGAACTGAATGTTAACTTATTTAACTTAGACTATATAACTTAACTAAAATAACTTAATTAGCTAATTACCAAAACGCCCTTCCTAAATTGACTAGAATTAGATAAACACTTGACTTAACCGAAATCTGGAAATTGCTTAGTGGTTTCTGTTTTTACAAATTAAATTAATTAATTAAGTTGTTAAATTAATTAATTAAGTAACCTAGGGTAATTACTAAAGTACCCCAAAGTTGTTAGGACCATCCTAGGTTAGGTACTAGGTTGTCTCTTAGTTAGTTACACGGTTTGGTGTCACCCGACTAGGTCTTAGGTTATCGGGTCCCTTAGTTAGTTATTTTTGGTTGTTCATAGGTTAGTTAGTTATTTAGGTCAGTTAGTTAGAGTTTAGGACCGGTTAGGGAGCTGGGCCCCACGTGGCTGGACCCGGACGTGCGCCTATCCCCAACCGCTCTAACCGAATCGGTTAGAGTGGTCCCTTGGCCAGTTGCACGTGTTTTGCACATGTGCTTGCACATGTGTTGCGTGAACTTTCCCAACAAACTATTCTGGAAGGCTCATTTGGAATGTTTACTTATTGTCCAAAGGATCCTCACTATGTCCTTGGGCACTTTTTAGTCTACATGATCATTATAATAGTTATGTGCTATTGTACCTAGGCTTGACAGTTGGATGCCTAGTACTAGATGTGTTAAGTTGAGAATCAATATGTGTATTTTTATCTTAGGGTCTTCATTGCACATATGTTTCTTAAACAAGCTTGGATTTTATTACACATACTTGTGTATATATAGAAATTGGCTAACACCCTTAAGCCAATATTTTATAATATGCCCAATATTTCTCAATATTGGGCATTGAGATGCCTATGTACCCCAATACGCATTCTTAAAACCTAATAGGCTCTTTACTAGACATGTACATTTTTCTGGAATGTTACAGCTTAGGTCTAGGGTTCGTGTTAGGGATAGGGTTAGGGTTAGGAATTAGATTTTTTTTTGGTTTTAGGTTTTGGTGTTTAGGATTTTTGGTTTAAAATCTATGGTTTAGTGTCTTATGTTTGAGTTTTTGTATTTTAGACTTAAGGTTTAGCGTTTAGGGTATAGGGTTAGGGTTTGTATTAAGGTTAGGATGTAGGTTTTTAGGTGTTTTATGATTCATTGTTTAGCATTTGAGGTTTAAAATCTATTGTTTAGTATTTAATGTTTCGGTTTTGGTATTTTGGGCTTAGGGTTTCGGGTTTCGGGTTTAGGGTTAGGGTTAGGGTAAAGATTAGGGTTAGGGTTAGGGTTAGGTTTTGGGGTTTTCTTAGGTTTTGGGTTTTAGGGTTTAGGATTAAAGTTTTAATATCAATGGTTTAGTGTTTAATATTTTGATTTTAGTGTTGTGGGCTTGGGGTTTAGGATTTATGGTAGGGTTAGGTTTAGGGTTAGGGTTTAGCTTGTTTTTTAGGTTTTAGGGTTTGGGGTTAAGGATTTGAGTTGTAATATCTATGGTTTAGTGTTTAATGTTAGGGTTTTGGTATTTTTGGCTTTGGGTTTAGGGTTTAGTGTTTAGGGTTAGGGTTAAAGATAGGGTTAGGGTTAGGGTTCGTGTTAGGTATAGGGTAAGGGTTAGGGTTTAGTATTTTTTTTACGTTTTAGGTTTTGGGGTTTAGGATTTTCGGTTTAAAATATTTGGTTTAATGTTTAATATTTGGGTTTTGGTATTTTGTGCTTGAGGTTTAGAATTAGGGTTAGGATTAAGGTTTGGGTTAGGGTTTAGCTTTTTTTAGTTTTTAAGAATTATGGTTTAGGGTTTATATTTTGGACTAAGGTTTTTTTTGTACTTAGGGTTTAGGTTTAGGGTGTAGGTTCTTTTTAGGTTTTATAATTTAGGGTTTAGCATTTGAGGTTTATAATCTATTGTTTAGTGTTTAATATTTGGTTTTTTGTATTTTGGGCTTTGGATTTAGTGTTTATGGTAGGGTTAGTGTTAGGGTTAATGTTAGGGTTAATGTTAGGTTTTAGGTTGTTTTTTAAGTTTTTGGGTTTGGGGTTATTTGAGTTGTAATATCTATCGTAATGTGTTTAATTTTAGGGTTTTGGTATTTTGGGCATTGGGTTTAGGGTTAAGGTTAAGGATAGGGTTAGGGTTAGGGTTTAGTTTTTTATTTAGGTTTTGGGGTTTAGGATTTTTGGTATAAAATCTATGGTTTAGTGATTAATATTTATGTTTTGGTATTGTCACATCGGGGGAGCACCCCCTAGAAGTAACATGCCGTACTTGACCTCTCGGAGGTCTTATACAAGCCCATAGTTATCATTTATCACATTGAAACTCCATCTCATATATAGATAAAACATAATTCATAATACATATATACCTTAAATCTCTTTGCCCTCTTAGACTCAACAACATTAGAGTACATTAGGGACACGACCCATAAGACACATTACATAACTAGACAATATTTAAAGACTTTACAATAAAGACATAAGTAGGAGATCCTTGAACTTAAGGATTCCTTTCATTGAACTTGGGAATCATCTATCAAGCTCTTCACCATTCAAGAAATCCTTTAAGCGTCAATAACCTACAGTTTGTGTAAAAAGTAGAGAAGAAAGGGATTAGCACAAGAATGTACTAAATATGACAACCATGCAAAAACATGCATTTAAAAGGGACATTTTCTTTGAAATCATACTTCATGCCATTTTAAGTAAATCATCATAAAATTTTTATCAATAGCATTTATATCAATCACCAAACATCATAGAAAATCACATATAGAATTTAAGTCTCATTTGAGGTCACTTTACAGTGAGCTCATTCTCCTTAACTGTTAACTTCCCTTTTTCTTTCATGATGCATCACCTTAGGACCACAAGGAAAACCATATGTATCATCTACACAAGACTACACATACCATCTTAGAAGTATAGTACAACATAGGCATAGTTAAACCAAGACTACAAGGACAATTACATTAAACTACCTTTAACTTGCACATATACCAACTTCACTTCACATTAATGCACTTATAAGACCTTACTCACAATCCTACTCTAAGACTACTAGTACAATGTATATGTGGAGCCCCATAACCTCACACATACTTAGTAAACCTATCATAAGACCACAAGCCTTACCATCCAATTTATACATCAAAAGGTAAGTGAAGACAACTTCATTCATGTCAATACAAGACCTTCATCATATAGTCAATAATTTCAACATCTTGCATATAGACTCATACCATGCACATCTTCATAACAAGTAGACCAATACTACAAAGTCATGCATAAAGAACATATACATAGACTCATGCATTAGATCACCTTCCTAGAACTTCCTAAGGAGATACTTGTGCAATGTCTAGATGGGTTCATTACTTCCACCTATCCTAAGTAACATCCCTTAAGTCATTCTAGTTATGGTCATAGTCATTTACTTCCATTGTCCATTTTACTTTAGGGAAACTATAGCCTTAACCGACATAGATCATGTGATGCTAAACAAGGAATCCGGTGTCATGAAACCCCACACCGGAAGAAGGTGGTCTACCGGTCAAAGTAGAACCAAACGTGACATAGCTTTCTAGGTGGATCCACTAGCTAGTATCCTATGGTGGCAACATAGCTATGGAACTTGGAGGATATCTTGGAAACATCCCTCTATGCCCTTGGCATATGAGGCTTTCCACCTCATGAGATTTATGGTAGACCTACCTTTCCACATTGGAAAGGGACACACACTCATATACAAGTTCACTCTGTGCTAAGCTAAGTTCATTTTATTATAAAAGCCTTCGTTAATATTTATTTATAAAAACATAGGCTTAGTAGAGTTATCCCCTCATATGCTTAGCTCATAGGTCAGATGAGAGTTCATCAACCTAATTCATGTGAGAAATCCTTTCACATGGACATAGCATATGTATAGCACCATCCAGTTTAGGGTACACATGAATACATCTTTCAAGGCCCCTATCTTGAATAGATCTTCATACATGTGTGTGTGTATACATATATGTGAGCAAACCTTTCACATAACACATTAAGTCACACATATTCATACATCATATTCATACATATGCACACTACCTTTACACTTAGGATCAAGTATACAAAAAGGACTCCAATCCATATCAGGTAATCAAGAATGTTCACACATACAAACTAAGGCAACTTTTGAAACATTATGCATATATTCAAGGGAAATATTGGACACCTTTAAGCACATATTCCTAGGGTAGCATGCTTTCATAGGTAGTTACTAAGCATTTCAAGTTCAAATCATATCATTAGGCTACCAACATATAAAACCATATAGTAACACATCATTCCAAAAGAACTCATGTCAACCATAACAACTTCTAGCATGCTTTAACCATATTATGACACACATTCTTCAACATAACATGCTATTTCACATAAGTCTTATACATAGCCATAAATGGCATCATATTATCAAAACATGTCAAAATCACCTTCAAACATACTCATTCAACCATAAAACCAAGTTAAGCATTAACTCACCTTTTCTCCCTCAAGCATAGAGATACAATCTCATCCAAGAAATCACATCTAAAAGACCACCGGACAAGAAAACATAAGAGAGAGATCTTATAGAGTTAAGTTCTATGACACGATATGAGAATGATGAAGAAGGGAAACTCTATCATCCTATGGACTCCCGTACCATTTGATGTGTAGCGACTCACAACCAATTCTACGAGACTCTGCTAGACGTGGCAATATGAGACTTTAGAACCTAAAACCACTTTATAAACCTCATGCTATGATACCATGTTTGTCACATCCGAGGAGCATCCCCTAGAAGTAACATGGCCTACTTGATCTCTCGTAGGTCTTATACAAGCCCATAGTTATCATTCATCGCATTGACATAGTAAATTTAGCGGAAAAATTAAAACTTTTCATAGCACATCATATGCTAGAAACTCCATCTCATATATGGATAAAACATAAGTCATAATACATATATAGACCTTAAATCTCTTTGCCATCTTAGACTCAACAATATTAGAATACATTAGGGACACGGACCATAAGACACATTACATAACTATACAATATTTAAAGATTTTACAATAAAGACATAAGAAGGAGATCCTTGAACTTAAGAATTCCTTTCATTGAGCTTGGGAATCATCTATCAAGCTCTTCACCATTCAAGACATCCTTTAAAATCCATAACCTACACTTTTTCTAAAAAGTAGAGAAGAATGGGATTAACACAAGAATGTACTAAGTTTGGCAACCATGCAAAAACATGCATTTAAAGGGACATTTTCTTTGAAATGATACTTCATGCAATTTTAAGTAAATCATCATAAAGCTTTTATCAATAGCATTAATATCAATCACATACTTCATATAATCATATTCAAAGGCCAAACATCATAGAAAATCACATATAGAATTTAAGTCCCATTTGATGTCACTTTACAGTGAGCTCATTCTCCTTGACAGTGAACTTCCCTTTTTCATTCATTAACCTCCCAACTAATCCTTTAGTGATACTTGGGCAATGCATCATCTTAGGACCACAAGGAAAACCATATGTATCATCTACACAAGACAACACATACCATCATAGATGTATAGTACAACATAGGCATAGTTAAACCAAGACTATAAGGACAATTACACTAAACTACCTTTAACTTGCACATATACCAACTTCACTTCACATTAATGCACTTATAAGACCTTATTCACAATCCTACTCTAAGCCTACTAGTGCAATGTATATGTGGAGCCCAATAACCACACACATACTTATTAAACCTATCATAAGACCATAAGCCTTACCATCCAATTTATACATGAACAAGTAAGTGAAGACAACTTCATTCATGTCAATACAAGACCTTCATCATATAGTCAATAATTTCAACATCATGCATATAGACTCATACCATGCACATCTTCATAACAAGTAGACCAATACTACAAATTCATGTATAAAGAACATATACATAGACACATGCATTATAACACCTTCCTAGAACTTCCTAAGGAGATACTTGTGCAATGTCTAGATGGGGTCATTACTTCCACCTATCCTAAGTAACATCCCTTATGACATTCTAGTTAGCGTCCTAGTCATTTAATCCAATTGTCCATTTTACTTTAGGGAAACTATAGTCTTAACCGACATAGACCATGTGATGCTAAACATGGAATCCGGTGTCATGAAACCCCGCCCCGAAAGAAGGTGGTCTACCGGACAAAGTAGAACCAAACGTGACATAGCTTTCTAGGTGGATCCACTAGCTAGTATCCTATGGTGGCAACATATTATGGAACTTGGAGGATATCTTGGAAACATCCCTTTATGCCCTTGGGCTATGAGGCTTTCCACCTCATGAGATTTATGGTGGACCTACCTTTCCACATTGGAAAGGGACACACACTCATATACAAGTTCACTCGGTGCTAAGCTAAGTTCCCTTTATTGAAAAAGTCTTCATTAACATTTATTTATAAAAACATAGGCTTAGGAGAATCATCCCCTCATATGCTTAGCTCATAGGTCATAGATGAGAGTTCATCAACCTAATTCATGTGAGAAATCCTTTCACATGGACATAGCATATGTATAGCACCATCTAGTTTAGGGCACACATGAATACATATTTCAAGGCCCCTCTCTTGACTAGATCTTCATACATGTGTGTGTGTATACATATATGTGAGCAAACCTTTCACATAACACATTAAGTCACATATATTTATACATCATATTCATACATATAGAAACCAAAACTAGAACTATCCTATCAAGGTACACATGTGCAATGCATAGGCAAGGTCCCATACCCTTGCCCATCCTAGTACACCTATAAAGTCATCCTAGCTAAGGAAAACACATATCATGCTTTCATAAACGTCTCTTAACATGCATAGTAGTAGACACTAGTGAATATGAGAACTACCTTTCATTTAGACACCATGACCTATACCACTTGTAACATGCATGTAAAGTGAGTGTGTGTGTACATTAGTCACATGATCACATAATGACTATCAACAACACATTGAGGCAGCCACCCTCTTAGACCATAATACTCTTTCAAGAATATACAACACAACACATAATATCATAGGAGAAAAGTCAACTTCATTTTACACTTAAGACTCCTAATTTGTACTATTCATGTGTTCACATAGGGGTACATAGGTAAGGGTCTATTAATCATTTTAACACATCAATGGCAGCAACTATACTTTACCCTAACATGGATATATACATGCTTATACAATAGCCATACAACCTAGCTCACAATTAGAATAGGAAAGTAGGCATAAGCTTCTCATAGTATCATCATGAGCACATGTTCATAAGTTCATCAATTTTCCTTCAAGGCCATGGTCAACACATATATAATAAAAATAAATTAAGCACCGCCACCATAAGTGGACCATACCACAAAATGCCATACAAGGCTTCATCAACATTACTATAAAGAAAGTAGAAGAGATAAGCATTCTTACCAATTTCTTAGCTTTGGTCATCATTGACCAATACACCTTGTTTATAAACAATTCATATATATAGGGCAGTATCTAAATGTACTTTAAACATAGAAGAAACCATGTACAATTCACTACAAGATCATGACACAACTAGTGCAAAACATTACCATTGTTCTAGAGAATAGATAGGCATAGATCATCAATCAATTTCCCTAGTCTTGTTCATAAATCATCATGTATCAATAATATACATTTAGGGCAGTATCTAAATATATATAAATCAAATCTAAATCATGCTTCATCAACCCTAGAATTAAGATCACATAATGTTCATTGTAACATTCAAATTGAAGGCTAGAAGAACCTAGATAAATTCATGCCAAGATTCCTTTTCTTTGATCATCAAAATTCATACCCACAATCCATTAATATCATCAATATAAGGCAGTAGTTAAAGACAATATAATCTACATGAAATCCTACTACAATTGCCATAACGACTAGATCACAGTGAACATTCTACTTTAGACATCAATGGAAAAGAGAAGAATCATAGGCTAATCGACATTAATCAACATGAATCGCTTATTTATAACTTATAAATAAATTCCAATTAAGAGATTAGATACAATTAGCCCTACACAATCGAATTCCATATTAAATCATTAAGAAGCCAATGTTACAGTGAATTATGTAAAACTAAGCTCAAAATGTTCAAATTATCATACATTGATCCTCATGGATCCATTACATACAATTCAACATTAATTCAAGTAAACAACAGTAGATATAGGTGATTCAACGTAAGAACATCACAATTCAATCGATAACAAGTCATGATCACAATGCCATGCAAGGCTAAATCAAGTTTGTGAAGGGACATGGGTTCATCATGCAATTGGAGTCAAAATCATGTTAAAAACACTGTATTAACTTCAATTAATCATGATTTAATCATTCAAAACATTTTTAGAAAGAACCCATGGATAGATTGAAGAAGGAGAAGTTTGATCATATTTTTCTTTTTGAAATCATTGAGATTAACTCTCTAGATGGAAGGATAACTAGAGATGAAGGATCACCATACCTTTATCTACATGAAGACCTCTAAAACATGGTGAAGAAATCATGCAATTCCAAGCTCCAAGTTGTTCTTGAGCTTCAACAACAATGGAGGTTTCTAGGGGGATGATTTTTGGAGGGAAAGGTTTCTACGTGTGTATGTGATTGGGAATGGGAGGTTCACGTGTTTGATGAATTATATACACTCAAAATTAGGTACATAACTCAATTAGTGTCAGTTTAGGACGTGGAGTGAATTTCCCATTCACACCTTTAATGAAGCAGACGCAGGCACCAGTTTACAGGCCACCATCGACGGAACCACCTACTGGACGTAGTTCAGTCTATGGGCCGTGCATTGGCTTCAGTTGATTGGTCCTTGGCCAATTTTTTTCTTGAGACCTGCCCAATATAAGTACCAATCAACGAGACCTCACCTACGGGGCGTTGGTTGACCAACTGGATGTCGTTTGGTCCGTCGATTGACACTGCCGAGGCATTGTCTCGACCATTCTTGGGTCCTTCTTGTGGGAGCTTTTACGGGGCCCTTTAGAAGTCTTACTCGGACGTTTCTAACATAAATACAACCCTTAATAAGTTGTAGACCTTCCACATAAGTTTTACCCTGAACCAACACCTGCAACTCATCCAAACAGGCTAGGCCCCATCAAGACACACTTTAGCGTCTTAAGGGCAATCTTTCGAATGCCTTGGACGTTCTTGGTCGTTTGACCTCCAAACTTCTCAAAACTCAATATAATACAACTTAACATCTTTATAACTCATTTTAAGACTTCATAAGATCATTCATACACATATAAGCACGCATAGACATATGAGGCATATAGGTGACTAATCGTCAAACGTCTTGGTCGCCCCTTGACGTTTGACTTCCAAAACACCTCAAACTTTGCACACTGCCTCTTAACAATAGTATGAGTCATTTAAGGACCTTATGAAGTTAAGACAAACACGTTAGGATCTAGACACCCTAACTCATTTTGGGGGTTTTACAGGTATTTGGGGCTTGGAGTTTCAAGTTAATGGTAAGGGTTACGGTTAGGGTTAAGGTTAGGGTTAGGGTTAGGGTTTAGTTTTTTTTTAGGTTTTAGGGTTTGGGTTAAGGATTTGAGTTGTAATATTTATGGTTTAGTGTTCAATATTAGGGTTTTGATATTTTGGACTTTGAGTTTAGGGTTTAGGGTTAGGGTTAAGGATAGGGTTAGGGTTAGGGTTTGAGTTAGGGTTAGGGTTAGTATTTAGTTTTTTTTTAGCTTTTAGGGTATGTGGTTTAGGATCTGAGGTTTATAATCTATGGTTTAGTGTTTAATGTCTGGGTTTTCGTATTTTGGACTTAGGTTTTTTTGGGACATAGGGTTTAGGGTTAGGGTGCAGTTTTTTTTTTATTAATATGGTTCACAGTTTAGCATTTGAGGTTTAAAATTTGTTGTTTAGTAATTAATGTTTGGGTTTATGTATAGAGTTAGGGTTAGGGTTAAGGTTAGGGTTAGGGTTAGGGATTTGGGTTCATTGTGATTTTTGGGTTAAGGGTGTAGAATTTTAGGCTTAATATCAATGGTTTAGTGTTTATTGTTTTGGTTTTGGTATTTTGGGCTTGGGGTTTAGGGTTATGGTAGGGTTAGGGTTAGGGTTGATGTTAGGTTAAGGTTAGAGTTTAGTGTTGTTTTAGGTTTTAGGTTTTGCGGTTAAGGATTTGAGTTGTATATCTATGGTTTAGTGTTTAACGTAAGGGTTTTGGTATTTTTGACTTTGATTTTAGGATATAGGGTTTAGGGTTAGGGTTAAGGATAAAGATTCGTGTTAGGAATAGGGTTAGGGTTAGGGTTTAGGTTTTTTTTTTTTTTTGTTTTGGGGTTTAGGATTTTTTGTTTAAAATTTATGGTTTAGTGTTTAATGTTTGGGTTTTGGTATTTTGAGCTTGGGGTTTTGGGTTAATAGGGTTTTTGGGTTAGGTAAGGGTTAGGGTTTGGGTTTGGGTTAGGGTTTAGTTTTTTTGTAGGTTTTAAGGTTTGTGGTTTAGGATTTGAGATTTAAATCTATGGTTTAGTGTTTAATGTTTGGGTTTTAGTATTTTGAACTTAGGTTTTTTTTCTTGTACTTAGGGTTTAGGGATTAGGGTTAGGATGTAGGTTTTTTTTTTAGGTTTTATGGTTCAGGGTTTAGCAATTGTGGTTTCAAATCTATGGTTTAGTATTTAATGTTTGGGTTTTGGTATTTTGGGCTTTGGGTTTAAGGTTTATGGTAGGGTTAATTTTAGGGTAAGGGTTAGGTTTTAGGTTGTTTTTAAGTTTTATGGTTTATGATTTTGAGTCGTACTATCTATGGTTTAGTTTAATTTTAGGGTTTTGGTATTTTCGGCTTTGGGTTTTTGGTTAAGGTTAAAGATAGGGTTAGGGTTTAGGTTGGTTTAGGTTTTTACGTTTTGGGATTTAGGATTTTTGATTTAAAATCTATGGTTTAGGGTTAGGGTTAGGTTTAAGGTTAGGGTTAGGGTTTGGGTTAATGGTTTAGGGTTAGGGTTAGGTTTAAGGTTAGGGTTAGGGTTTGGGTTACTGTTAGGATTTAGGTTTTTTATTAGGTTTAGGGTTTGTGATTTAAGATTTGAGGTTTAGAATCTATATTTTAGTGTTTAATGTCTGGGTTTTTATATTTTGGACTTATGTTTTTTTGAACTTAGGATTTAAGGTTAGGGTGTACGTATTTTTTAATATGATTCAGGGTTTAGCATTTGAGGTTTAAAATCTATTGTTTAGTATTTAATGATTGGATTTTGGGATTTTGGGATTTGGGTTTTGGGTTTATGGTTTAGAGTTAGGATTAGGGTTAGGGTTAGGGTTTTGGGTTCATTTAGATTTTTGGGTTTAAGGTGAAGAATTTGAGGTTTAATATTAATGGTTTAGTGTTTATTGTTTAGGTTTTGGTATTTTGGGTTTGGGGTCTAAGGTTTATGGTAGGGTTAGGGTTAGGGTTAATGTTAGGGTTAGGGTTAGGTTTAGGTTATTTTTTCCAGTTTTTAGGTTTAGGGGTTAAGGATTTGAATTATAATATCTATGGTTTAGTGTTTAACGTTAGGGTTTTTGTATTTTTGACTTTGAGTTTAGGGTATAGGGTTTAGGGTTAGGTTTAAGGATAGAATTAGGGTTAGGTTACACATAGGTTGGTTAGAGTTTAGGGTTTGTTTTAGTTTTAGGTTTTGGGGTTTAGGATTTTTAGTTTAAAATCTGTGGTTTAGTGTTTAATTTTTGGATTTTGGTATTTTGGGCTTGGATTGGGGTTGATGGTTTAGGGTTAGGGTTAGGGTTAGGGTTAGGGTT
>JAJJBR010003019.1:37749-59239 GCA_022817965.1 Solanum lycopersicoides
CCTAGAAGTAACATGGCCTACTTGATCTCTCGTAGGTCTTATACAAGCCCATAGTTATCATTCATCGCATTGACATAGTAAATTTAGCGGAAAAATTAAAACTTTTCATAGCACATCATATGCTAGAAACTCCATCTCATATATGGATAAAACATAAGTCATAATACATATATAGACCTTAAATCTCTTTGCCATCTTAGACTCAACAATATTAGAATACATTAGGGACACGGACCATAAGACACATTACATAACTATACAATATTTAAAGATTTTACAATAAAGACATAAAAGGAGATCCTTGAACTTAAGAATTCCTTTCATTGAGCTTGGGAATCATCTATCAAGCTCTTCACCATTCAAGACATCCTTTAAAATCCATAACCTACACTTTTTCTAAAAAAAGAGAAGAATGGATTAACACAAGAATGTACTAAGTTTGGCAACCATGCAAAAACATGCATTTAAAGGGACATTTTCTTTGAAATGATACTTCATGCAATTTTAAGTAAATCATCATAAAGCTTTTATCAATAGCATTAATATCAATCACATACTTCATATAATCATATTCAAAGGCCAAACATCATAGAAAATCACATATAGAATTTAAGTCCCATTTGAGGTCACTTTACAGTGAGCTCATTCTCCTTGACAGTGAACTTCCCTTTTTCATTCATTAACCTCCCAACTAATCCTTTAGTGATACTTGGGCAATGCATCACCTTAGGACCACAAGAAAAACCATATGTATCATCTACACAAGACAACACATACCATCATAGATGTATAGTACAACATAGGCATAGTTAAACCAAGACTATAAGGACAATTACACTAAACTACCTTTAACTTGCACATATACCAACTTCACTTCACATTAATGCACTTATAAGACCTTATTCACAATCCTACTCTAAGCCTACTAGTGCAATGTATATGTGGAGCCCAATAACCTCACACATACTTATTAAACCTATCATAAGACCATAAGCCTTACCATCCAATTTATACATGAACAAGTAAGTGAAGACAACTTCATTCATGTCAATACAAGACCTTCATCATATAGTCAATAATTTCAACATCATGCATATAGAATCATACCATGCACATCTTCATAACAAGTAGACCAATACTACAAATTCATGTATAAAGAACATATACATAGACACATGCGTTATAACACCTTCCTAGAACTTCCTAAGGAGATACTTGTGCAATGTCTAGATGGGGTCATTACTTCCACCTATCCTAAGTAACATCCCTTATGACATTCTAGTTAGCGTCCTAGTCATTTAATCCAATTGTCCATTTTACTTTAGGGAAACTATAGTCTTAACCGACATAGACCATGTGATGCTAAACATGGAATCCGGTGTCATGAAACCCCGCCCCGAAAGAAGGTGGTCTACCGGACAAAGTAGAACCAAACGTGACATAGCTTTCTAGGTGGATCCACTAGCTAGTATCCTATGGTGGCAACATATTATGGAACTTGGAGGATATCTTGGAAACATCCCTTTATGCCCTTGGGCTATGAGGCTTTCCACCTCATGAGATTTATGGTGGACCTACCTTTCCACATTGGAAAGGGACACACACTCATATACAAGTTCACTCGGTGCTAAGCTAAGTTCCCTTTATTGAAAAAGTCTTCATTAACATTTATTTTTAAAAACATAGGCTTAGGAGAATCATCCCCTCATATGCTTAGCTCATAGGTCATAGATGAGAGTTCATCAACCTAATTCATGTGAGAAATCCTTTCACATGGACATAGCATATGTATAGCACCATCTAGTTTAGGGTACACATGAATACATCTTTCAAGGCCCCTCTCTTGACTAGATCTTCATACATGTGTGTGTGTATACATATATGTGAGCAAAACTTTCACATAACACATTAAGTCACATATATTTATACATCATATTCATACATATAGAAACCAAAACTAGAACTATCCTATCAAGGTACACATGTGCAATGCATAGGCAAGGTCCCATACCCTTGCCCATCCTAGTACACCTATAAAGTCATCCTAGCTAAGGAAAACACATATCATGCTTTCATAAACGTCTCTTAACATGCATAGTAGTAGACACTAGTGAATATGAGAACTACCTTTCATTTAGACACCATGACCTATACCACTTGTAACATGCATGTAAAGTGAGTGTGTGTGTACATTAGTCACATGATCACATAATGACTATCAACAACACATTGAGGCAGCCACCCTCTTAGACCATAATACTCTTTCAAGAATATACAACACAACACATAATATCATAGGAGAAAAGTCAACTTCATTTTACACTTAAGACTCCTAATTTGTACTATTCATGTGTTCACATAGGGGTACATAGGTAAGGGTCTATTAATCATTTTAACACATCAATGGCAGCAACTATACTTTACCCTAACATGGATATATACATGCTTATACAATAGCCATACAACCTAGCTCACAATTAGAATAGGAAAGTAGGCATAAGCTTCTCATAGTATCATCATGAGCACATGTTCATAAGTTCATCAATTTTCCTTCAAGGCCATGGTCAACACATATATAATAAAAATAAATTAAGCACCGCCACCATAAGTGGACCATACCACAAAATGCCATACAAGGCTTCATCAACATTACTATAAAGAAAGTAGAAGAGATAAGCATTCTTACCAATTTCTTAGCTTTGGTCATCATTGACCAATACACCTTGTTTATAAACAATTCATATATATAGGGCAGTATCTAAATGTACTTTAAACATAGAAGAAACCATGTACAATTCACTACAAGATCATGACACAACTAGTGCAAAACATTACCATTGTTCTAGAGAATAGATAGGCATAGATCATCAATCAATTTCCCTAGTCTTGTTCATAAATCATCATGTATCAATAATATACATTTAGGGCAGTATCTAAATATATATAAATCAAATCTAAATCATGCTTCATCAACCCTAGAATTAAGATCACATAATGTTCATTGTAACATTCAAATTGAAGGCTAGAAGAACCTAGATAAATTCATGCCAAGATTCCTTTTCTTTGATCATCAAAATTCATACCCACAATCCATTAATATCATCAATATAAGGCAGTAGTTAAAGACAATATAATCTACATGAAATCCTACTACAATTGCCATAACGACTAGATCACAGTGAACATTCTACTTTAGACATCAATGGAAAAGAGAAGAATCATAGGCTAATCGACATTAATCAACATGAATCGCTTATTTATAACTTATAAATAAATTCCAATTAAGAGATTAGATACAATTAGCCCTACACAATCGAATTCCATATTAAATCATTAAGAAGCCAATGTTACAGTGAATTATGTAAAACTAAGCTCAAAATGTTCAAATTATCATACATTGATCGTCATGGATCCATTACATACAATTCAACATTAATTCAAGTAAACAACAGTAGATATAGGTGATTCAACGTAAGAACATCACAATTCAATCGATAACAAGTCATGATCACAATGCCAGGCAAGGCTAAATCAAGTTTGTGAAGGGGCATGGGTTCATCATGCAATTGGAGTCAAAATAATGTTAAAAACACTGTATTAACTTCAATTAATCATGATTTAATCATTCAAAACATTTTTAGAAAGAACCCATGGATAGATTGAAGAAGGAGAAGTTTGATCATATTTTTCTTTTTGAAATCATTGAGATTAACTCTCTAGATGGAAGGATAACTAGAGATGAAGGATCACCATACCTTTATCTACATGAAGACCTCTAAAACATGGTGAAGAAATCATGCAATTCCAAGCTCCAAGTTGTTCTTGAGCTTCAACAACAATGGAGGTTTCTAGGGGGATGATTTTTGGAGGGAAAGGTTTCTACATGTGTATGGGATTGGGAATGGGAGGTTCACGTGTTTGATGAATTATATACACCCAAAATTAGGTACATAACTCAATTAGTGTCAGTTTAGGACGTGGAGTGAATTTCCCATTCACACCTTTAATGAAGCAGACGCAGGCACCAGTTTACAGGCCACCATCGACGGAACCACCTACTGGACGTAGTTTAGTCTATGGGCCGTGCATTGGCTTAAGTTGATTGGTCCTTGGCCAATTATTTTCTTGAGACCTGCCCAATATAAGTACCAATCAACGAGACCTCACCTACGGGCCGTTGGTTGACCAACTGGATGTCGTTTGGTCCGTCGATTGACACTGCCGAGGCATTGTCTCGACCATTCTTGGGTCCTTATTGTGGGAGCTTTTACGGGGCCCTTTAGAAGTCTTAATCGGACGTTTATAACATAAATACAACCCTTAATAAGTTGTAGACCTTCCACATAAGTTTTACCCGAAACTAACACCTGCAACTCATCCAAACAGGCTAGGCCCCATCAAGACACACTTTAGCGTCTTAAGGGCAATCTTTCGAATGCCTTGGACGTTCTTGGTCGTTTGACCTCCAAACTTCTCAAAACTCAATATAATACAACATAAAATCTTTATAACATATTTTAAGACTTCATAAGATCATTCATACACATATAAGCACGCATAGACATATGAGGCATATAGGTGACTAATCGTCAAACGTCTTGGTCGCCCCTTGACGTTTGACTTCCAAAACACCTCAAACTTTGCACACTGCCTCTTAACAATAGTATGAGTCATTTAAGAACCTTATGAAGTTAAGACAAACACGTTAGGATCTAGACACCCTAACTCATTTTGGGGGTTTTACAGGTATTTTGGGCTTGGAGTTTCAAGTTAATGGTAAGGGTTACGGTTAGGGTTAAGGTTAGGGTTAGGGTTAGGGTTTAGTTTTTTTTTTAGGTTTTAGGGTTTGGGTTAAGGATTTGAGTTGTAATATTTATGGTTTAGTGTTCAATGTTAGGGTTTTGATATTTTGGACTTTGAGTTTAGGGTTTAGGGTTAGGGTTAAGGATAGGGTTAGGGTTAGGGTTTGAGTTAGGGTTAGGGTTAGTGTTTATTTATTTTTTTAGCTTTTAGGGTATGTGGTTTAGGATTTGAGGTTTATAATCTATGGTTTAGTGTTTAATGTCTGGGTTTTCGTATTTTGGACTTAGGTTTTTTTTGGACATAGGGTTTAGGGTTAGGGTGCAGTTTTTTTTTTATTAATATGGTTCACAGTTTAGCATTTGAGGTTTAAAATCTGTTGTTTAGTAATTAATGTTTGGGTTTATGTATAGAGTTAGGGTTAGGGTTAAGGTTAGGGTTAGGGTTAGGGATTTGGGTTCATTGTGATTTTTGGGTTAAGGGTGTAGAATTTAAGGCTTAATATCAATGGTTTAGTGTTTATTGTTTTGGTTTTGGTATTTTGGGCTTGGGGTTTAGGGATTATGGTAGGGCTAGGGTTAGGGTTGATGTTAGGGTTAAGGTTAGAGTTTACTGTGTTTTTAGGTTTTAGGTTTTGCGGTTAAGGATTTGAGTTGTATATCTATGGTTTAGTGTTTAACGTTAGGGTTTTGGTATTTTTGACTTTGATTTTAGGATATAGGGTTTAGGGTTAGGGTTAAGGATAGGGTTAGGGATAAGATTCGTGTTAGGAATAGGGTTAGGGTTAGGGTTTAGGTTTTTTTTTGTTTTTTGGTTTTGGGGTTTAGGATTTTTTGTTTAAAATTTATGGTTTAGTGTTTAATGTTTGGGTTTTGGTATTTTGAGCTTGGGGTTTTGGGTTAATGGTTTTGGGTTAGGGTTAGGGTTTGGGTTTGGGTTAGGGTTTAGTTTTTTTGTAGGTTTTAAGGTTTGTGGTTTAGGATTTGAGATTTAAAATCTATGGTTTAGTGTTTAATGTTTGGGTTTTAGTATTTTGAACTTAGATTTTTTTTCTTGGACTTAGGGTTTAGGGATTAGGGTTAGGATGTAGGTTTTTTTTTAGGTTTTATGGTTCAGGGTTTAGCAATTGTGGTTTCAAATCTATGGTTTAGTATTTAATGTTTGGGTTTTGGTATTTTGGCTTTGGGTTTAAGGTTTATGGTAGGGTTAATTTTAGGGTAAGGGTTAGGTTTTAGGTTGTTTTTTAAGTTTTATGGTTTATGATTATTTGAGTCGTACTATCTATGGTTTAGTTTAATTTTAGGGTTTTGGTATTTTCGGCTTTCGGTTTTTGGTTAAGGTTAAAGATAGGGTTAGGGTTAGGGTTAGGGTTTAGGTTTTACGTTTTGGGATTTAGGATTTTTGATTTAAAATCTATGGTTTAGGGTTAGGGTTAGGTTTAAGGTTAGGGTTAGGGTTTGGGTTAATGGTTTAGGGTTAGGGTTAGGTTTAAGGTTAGGGTTAGGGTTTGGGTTACTGTTAGGATAGGTTTTTTTATGTTTTAGGTTTTGGGGTTTAGGATTTTTTGTTGAAAATATATGGTTTAATGTTTAATATTTGGATTTTGGATTTTGGGCTTGGAGTTTCGGGTTAATTGTTTAGGGTTAGGGTTAGGGCTAAGGTTAGGGTTAGGGTTAGGGTTTAAGTTATTTTTTAGGTTTTAGGGTTTGGGTTAAAAATTGAGTTGTAATACCTATGGTTTAGTGTTCAATGTTCGGGTGTGGATATTTTGGTCATTGGGTTAAAGGTTTAGGGTTTAGGGTTAGGGTTAAGGATAGTGTTAGGTTAGGGTTCGTTTAGGGATAGGGTTAGGGTTAGGATTTAGTGTTTTATTAGGTTTTAGGTTTTGGGTTTAGGATTTTCGGTTTAAAATATATGGTTTTGTGTTTTAATGTTTGGGTTTTGGTATTTTGAGCTTGGGGTTTTCGGTTAATGGTTTAAGGTTAGGGTTAGGTAAAGGTTAGGATTAGGGTTTGGGTTAGAGTTAGGGTTAGGTTTTTTTTTTTTTTTTTTTAGGATTTAGGGTTTGTGGTTTAGGATTTGATGTTTAAAATCTATGGTCTAGTGTTTAATCTCTGGGTTTTCGTATTTTGGACTTAGCTTTTTTTATGGACTTAGGGTGTAGGGTTTGGGTGTAGTTTTTTTTTTAAAATGGTTTAGGGTTTAGCATTTGATTTTTAAAATCCATTGTTTAGTATTTAATGTTTGGATTTTGGTATTTTGGGTTTAGGGTTTTGGGTTTATGATTTAGAGTTAGGGTTAGGGTTTTGGGTTCTTCTAGATTTTTGGGTTTAGGGTGCAGAATTTATGGTTTAATATCAATGGTTTAGTGTTGATTGTTTATGTTTTGGTATTTTTGGTTTGGTGTTTAGGGTTTATGGTAGGGTTAGGGTAATGGTTAATGTTAGTGTTAGGGTTAGGGTTTAGGTTGTTTTTAGGTTTTAGGGTTTGAGGTTAAGCATTTGAGTTGTAATATCTATGGTTTAGTATTTAACATTAAGGTTTTGGTATTTTTGGCTTTGAGTTTAGGGTATATGGTTTAGGGTTAGGGTTAAGGATAGGGTTAGCGTTAGGGTTGGGGTTAGGATTAGTGTTAGGATTTGGGTTAGGGTGTAGGTTTTTTTAGGTTTTATTGTTCATGGTTTAGCATTTGAAGTTTAAAATCTATGGTTTAGTGTTAATGTTTGGTTTTAATATTTTGGGCTTAGGGTTTCGGGTTTATGGTTTATAGTTAGGCTTAGGGTTAAGGTTAGGGTTAGGGTTAGGGTTAGGGTTTTGTTTTTTCTTAGGTTTTTGGGTTTTGGTTTTAGGATTTGAGGTTTAATATAAATGGTTTAGTGTTTAATGTTTCAGTTTTGGTATTTTGGGCTTGGAGTTTAGGATTTATGGTAGGGTTAGGTGTTAGGTTGTTTTTAGGTTTTAGGGTTTCGGGTTAAGGATTTGAGTTTTAATATATCTGTGGTTTAGTGTTAAATGTTAGGGTTTTTGTATTTTGTGCTTTAGATTTGGGGTTTAGGGTTTAGGGTTAGGGTTAAGGCTAGGGTTCGTGTTAGGTATAGGGTTAGGGTTAGGGTTTAGGGTTTTTTTAGGTTTTGTGTTTTGGGGTTTAGGATTTTTGGTTTAAATTCTGTGGTTTAGTGTTTAATGTTTAGGTTTAGGTATTTTGGCTTAATGTTTCAGGTTAATGGTTTAGAGTTAGGGTTAGGGTTAAGGTTAGGGTTAGGGTTAGAGTTAGGGTTAATTTTTTTTTAGGTTTTAGGGTTTGTTGTTTAGGATTTGAGGTTTAAAATCTATGGTTTAGTGTTTAATGTTTGGGATTCGAATTTTAGACTTAGGTTTTAGGGTTTAGGGTATAGGGTTAGGGTTAGGGTTAGGATTAAGGTTAGGATGTAGTTTTTTTTTAGGTTTTACGTTTCATGGTTTATCATTTGAGGTTTAAAATCTATGGTTTAGTATTTAATGTTTGGTTTTGGTTAATTTGGCTTAAGGTTTCAGGTTTAGGGTTTAGGTTTAGGTTTAGGGTTAGGGTTTTGGGTTTTCTTAGTTTTTTGGGTTTAGGTTTAGGATTTGAGTTTAATATCAACAGTTTAGTATTTAATGTTTGGATTTGGTGTTTTGGGATTGGGGTTTAGGATTTATGGTAGGGTTAGGGTTTAGCTTTTTTTTAGGTTTTATGGTTTGGAGTTTAGGATTTGAGTTGTAATATATATGGTTTAGTGATCAATGTTGGGTTTTGGCATTTTGGGCTTTGGGCTTAGGTTTAGGGTTTAGGGTTAGAGTTAAAGATAAGGTTAGGGTTAGGGTTAGGTTAGGGGATAGGGTTAGGGTTAGCGTTTGTGTTTTTTTAGGTTATAGGTTTTAAGCTTTAGGATTTTTGGTTTAAAATCTTTGGTTTAGTATTTCATATTTGGGTTTGGTATTTTGGGCAAGGGGTTTTGGGTCAATAGTTTAAAGTTATGGTTAGGGTTTGGGTTAGGTTTAGGGTTTAGATTAGGGTTAGGGTTAGGGTATAGCTTTTTTTAGGTTTTAGGGATTGTGGTTTAGGATTTGAGGTTTAAAATCTATGATTTAGTGTTTAATGTCTGGGTTTTTATATTTTGGACTAAGGTTCTTTTTGGACTTAGGGTTTAGGTTTAGGGTGTAGGTTCTTTTTAGGTTTTATTATTTAGGATTTAGCATTTGACGTTTAAAATCTATTATTTAGTGTTTAATATTTGGGTTTTTGTATTTTGGACTTTGGGTTTAGTGTTTATGGTAGGGTTAGTGTTAGTGTTAATGTTTGGGTTATGGTTAGGTTTTATGTTGTTTTTTAAGTTTTAGGGTTTGGGTTATTTGAGTTGTATATCTATGTTTAGTGTTTAATGTTAGGGTTTTGGTATTTTGGGCATAGGTTTAGGGTTAAGGTTAAGGATAGGGTTAGTTAGGTTTAGGGTTAGGGTTTAGGGTTTTTTGAGGTTTTAGGTTTTGGGTTTAGGATTTTTGGTATAACATCTATGGTTTAGTGTTTACTATTTGGATTTTGGTATTTTAGGCTTGAGGTTTTGGGTTAATGGTTAGTTTAGGTTACGGTTAGGGTTTAGTTTTTTTTTTAGGTTTTAGGGTTTGGGTTAAGTATTTGAGTTGTAATATCTATGGTTTAGTGTTAATGTTAGGGTTTTGGTATTTTGGGCTTTGAGTTTAAGGTTTAGGTTTTAGGGTTAGGGTTAAGGATAGGGTTAGGCTTTGGGTTAGGGTTTAGGTTTTTTTAGTTTTAGGGTATGTTGTTTAGGATTTGAGTTTAAATCTATGGTTTAGTGTTTAATGTCTGGGTTTTCGTATTTTGACTTAGGTTTTTTTTGGACTTAGGGTTTAGGGTTAGGGTGTAGTTTTTTTTTAAAATATGGTTCAGGTTTAGCATTTGAGCTTTAAATTCTATTGTTTGGTATTTAATGTTTGGTTTTTTGTATTTTGGCCTTAGGTTTTTGGGTTTATTGTTTAGAGTTAGGGTTAAGGTTAAGGTTAGGGTTAGGGTTTTTTTTTTTTAATTTTTTGGTTTAGGTGTAGAATTTGAGATTTAATATCAACGGTTTAGTGTTTATTGTTTTGGTTTTCGTAATTTTGGCTTGGGGTTTAGGGTTTATGGTAGGGTTAGGGTTAGGGTTATGTTAGGGTTTAAGTTGTTTTTAGCTTTTAGGGTTTGGGGTTAAGGATTTGAGTTGTAATATCTAGGGTTTAGTGTTTAACATTAGGTTTTGGTATTTTTGGCTTTGAGTTTAGGGTATAGGGTTTAGGGTTAGGGTTAAGGATAGGGTTAGGATAGGATTCATGTTAGGGTTAGGGTTAGGTTAGGGTTTAGTTTGTTTTTTTTTTTGGTTTTGGGGTTTAGGATTTTTGGTTTATAATCTATCGTTTAGTATTTAATGTTTGGGTTTTGTATTTTGGCTTGGGGTTTTGGGTTAATGGTTTAGGGTTAGGGTTAGGGTTAAGGTTAGGGTTAGGGTTAGGGTTTCATTTTTTTTAGGTTTTAGGGTTTGTGGTTTAGGATTTGAGATTTAAAATCTATGGTTTAGTATTTAATGTTTGGGTTTTCGTATTTTGAAATTAGGGTTTTTTTCTTGGACTTAGGGTTTAGGGATTATGGTTAGGGTTAGGGTTAGGGTTAGGATTAGGGTTAGGTGTAGTTTTTTTTTTAGGTTTTATGGTTCTGGGTTTAGCATTTGAAATTTCAAATCTATGGTTTAGTATTTAATGTTTGGGTTTTGATATTTTGGGCTTAGGGTTTTGGGTTTATGGTTTAGAGTTAGGGTTAGGGTTAAGGTTATGGTTAGGGTTAGGGTTAGGGTTTTTGTTTTTTTTAGTTTTTGGATTTAGGGTTTAGGATTTAAGGTTTAATAATAATGGTTTAGTGTTTAATGTTTGGGTTTGGTATTATGGGCTTGAGGTTTAGGATTTATAGTAGGGTTAGGGTTAGTGTTAGGTTAGGGTTTAGGTTATTTTTTAGGTTTTAGGGTTTGAGGTTAAGGATTTGAGTTGTATATCTATGGTTTAGTGTTAAATGTTTTGATTTTGGTATTTTGTGCTTTGGATTTAGGGTTTAGGGTTTAGGGTTAGGGTTAAGATAGGGTTAGTTTTAGGGATAGGGTTAGGGTTTAGTGGTTTTTTAGGTTTTAGTGTTGGGGTTTAGGATTTTCAGTTTAAAATCTATGGTTTAGTGTTTAATGTTTGGGTTTTGGTATTTTAGGCTTGAGGTTTTGGTTAAGGGCTTAGGGTTAGGATTAGGGTTAAGTGTAGTGTTAGGGTTAGGGTTAGGGTATAGGTTTTTTTAGGTTTTAGGATTTGTGGTTTAGGATCTGAGATCTACGATTTAGTGTTTAATGTCTGGGTTTTCGTATTTTGGACTTAGGTTTTTTTTGGACTTAGGGTTTAAGGTTAGAGTGTATGTTATTTTTAATATGGTTCAGGGTTTAACATTTGAGTTTTAAAATCTATTGTTTAGTATTTAATTATTGTGTTTTTGTATTTTGGGCTTTGAGTTTTGTGTTTATGGTTTAGAGTTAAGATTAGGGTTACGGTTAGGGTTAGGGTTAGGGTTTTGGTCTTTTAGATTTTTGGGTTTAGGGTGTAGAATTTTAGGTTTAATATCTATGGTTTAGTGTTTATTGTTGGGTTTTGGTATTTTGGGTTAGGGATCTAAGGTTTATGGTAGGGTTATGGTTAGGGTTAATGTTAGAGTTAGGGTTAGGGTTTAGGTTATTTTTAGGTTTTAGGGTTTGGGGTTAAGGATTTGAGTTGTAATATCTCAGGTTTAGTGTTTAACGTTAGGGTTTTTGTATTTTTGGCTTTGAGTTTAGGATTTAGGGTTTAGGTTAGGGTTAAGGATAGGGTTAGGATTAGGGTTCGTGTTAGGGTTAGGGTTAGGATTAGGGTTTAGGGTTTTATTTATTTTTAGGTTTTGGGGTTTAGGATTTTTGGTTTAAAACTCTATCGTTTAGTGTTTAATGTTTGGGTTTTGGTATTTTTGGGCTTGGGATTTCGGGTTAATGGTTTAGGGTTAGGGTTTAGGTTTTTTTAGGTTCTAGGGTTTGTGGTTTAGGATTTGAAATTTAAAATCAATGGTTTAGTGTTTAATGTTTGGGTTTTTATATTTTGGACTTAGGGTTTAGGGTTTAGGGTTAGGGTTAGGGTTAGGATTATTGTTAAAGTGTAGGTTTTTTTTAGATTTTATGATTCAGGGTTTAGTATTTGAGGTTTAAAATCTATGGTTTAGTATTTAATGTTTGGGTTTTGATATTTTTTTTTTAAATACCCTTAGAGGGGTAGGGGCTTAGCACCACCCCCAGGCCTTACCATTCCACAAAATTATATACAAAGTGGGGGACATAAACCTTACCTCTAGACCTATGATGGCTTGGGTTCAATTTCCTAAAGAAATCTTACCCTCACCTTACAATAAGATGAATCCAAAAATTCTATATACCTAGAAGAGGGGACTCCTCTCAATACATAGAATCTAGGAAGCATAAATTAGGGAGACTCTCCCCTTACATCTCAAAAGTTAAACAATCTAACTTAAACTATTCAAGGAAGCTATATTGTGGGTTATAGCTTAGTTGAAAAGCTATTAGAATGTTTAAGGAGGTTCTTTGATCTTCTTTGTCTTTTTCTTTCTGAAGCTTGGCATCTCCATTAAATCTAACTGAAAGTAAGCCTTTGCCTCTTTAGGTAACTCTTGACTGGTGTAATAAATTTCCGGACAAGTGATTTTGTGGCTATGTTTGGACAATGCATCTGCCACCCATTAGCTTCCCCGAAAACATGAGTGCATTTGAATTCCTGAATTTGAGCTATGAGGCCTCTCAGTCTGTCCAAATGATTGCAAATACTCCATTGAGGAGTAGTTTTTTGGAGTATCCAGTTGACAATTAGCATTGAATCCATTTCCAAAATGATCTTCATGTAGCCTAGTTCCAGTGCCCAAGACATACCAAAGATGGCTGCTCCTATTTCTGCCTGATTATTTGTACCACTTCCCAGGGGTGAGGTAAATACTAGGATAAGATTGCCTTTATGATCCCTTAGAATGCCTCCTGCCCCTATCTTGCATGGGTTGTCTAGTGCACTACCATCTGTATTAACTTTGATCCATTGATCAGGTGGTCTTGTCCAGGCTATCTTCTGCACCTTTGTCACATGGTTACATCTTTCAGCGAGTTGGATTATTCCACACCAAGTAGGGGGCCAGCTCACCTGAGGAAAAACAGAGTTTATAAGTTTATAGTTATCACTATAAATTGCATACCTGACTCTTGTGCCATTAGGGGTTTTGGCTCCATATTTACATGCACATCTATGTTTCCATAGATTCCAGCAGATGAGTATTGGGGAAGTCTGGTGGATGAGTTTATGAGCTTCATTGTTGTGTATCATTGAACACCATTGAGTTATAAGCTGCCTCAGTGAGCTGTGATCAACTTCCACCCCTTCTCTATTTACAAAACATCTCCAGACCTCCCTAGCAAATTCACCATTGTTGAAGATATGGTTGATGGTGTCTGATCCTGCCCTGTTCCTGCAACAAAAACAACTAGAAGGTTCTAAACCAAAATTAGTTAACTTCTCATTAGTAGATAACTTCCCATTTAAAGCTCTCCAAAGGAGGAAGGAGGCTTTAAATGGTGTGTGCCTGTGACAAATGAGAGCCCTGAATTGATCTTTGGGTCTTTTTTCCCTGATTTCATTCCAAGCTGAAGAACAAGTGAACATGCCATTGGAATTGACTTTCCAATAAGCTTGTTCTGAAGTTTGTTGCTGAGGAACAGGTATTGCTAAGATAGTAGCCAGCTGGCTAGGTGGTGCCTGTTGAACCAACATTTGATAGTTCCATTGGCCTTCTACCCAAAATTCAGCTACTTTCTTGGTGTCAAACCTGTGATGCTTCTAGAAAACTGAGCAAGATGTCCTTCCCCTGTCCTGTTGTCCCACCAAAAGGAGCAATTCCCTCAGTTCAGCTTCCATTGAATGTGTTGCTCAACATTACACCTGTTGTGTATCATGTGTTTCCAATTCAGTGAATCCGCAAAATCCATTTCTTGCAGATAGGATTTGATCTTTGGCAGTATTTGGCTTTGATGAATTCTCCCCATAGTGTGTGCTTAGATCTAAAGGTCCACCACTGTTTATATTGGAAATCTAAGCACACATCCTTCAGATTTTTCATTCCCACCCCTCCTTCCTCAATAGGATAGCTGAGGTTTTTCCAGGAGGCCCAATGATACTTCTTTTTGTCACTCTTCCATCCCCAGAAGAAGTCTGCCATCAACATTTGTATTTGCTTAATTACAGTGGCAGGGGGGGTGATAACTTAAATTAGATGAATGGGCAAGGCTTGAAGAACATGCTTAATCAACACAGCCCTGCCTCCATAGTTTAGTTACTTGGTTTTCCACCCTGTAATCCTGCAAATAACTTTACAGACAAGGTCAGAGAAGTATGAAATCCTGGGCCTACCCACAAAGAGTGGACACCCCAGATAAGTGGTAATACCCTGCTTCTGTTTGAACCCAGTGATCCTTTTAATTCTTTCCTTTGTGCTGTCAAAAACATTTTGGTGGACCATAAAGTGACTTTTCTCACAATTAATCAACTGGCCAGAGTATCCTCATATGTTGTGAGAGTCTGCATGATGAGTTGGAGAGACTTAGCCCTTCCTGAAGTAAATAAGATGGTGTCATCTGCAAAACTCAGATGGTTCACTTGGGGTCCCCTTCTTTCCATGACAAAGCCATGGTAATCTTGATGATTATGGATAACATTTAAAGATCTTGAGAGCATCTCTGCACCTAAAATAAATAGGGTAGGGGAAATGGGATCTCCTTGCTTGAGGCCCCTAGAGGATTGGAAAAAGCCAAATCTTCTTCCATTAATTATGATAGAGTACCAATTATTAGCCATGGTTCTCCACACCATATCAATGAAAGTTTCCTCAAAACCCATCTTCCTTAAGACCAAGCATATGTAAGCCCAAGAAACTCTGTCATAGGCCTTAGCCATGTCAAGCTTGATAATGACATTGCTACCTATGTTTGGCTTTTTAATCTGATGAGTGATTTCCTGTGCCAGCATGATATTTTCAGTTATACTTCTACCCTTCACAAAACCAGACTGGTTGAGAGAGATCAAGTTAGGGAGAATAGGACTCAATCTTGTACTCAACAGTTTGGAGATGATTTTACTAATGAAATTGCTCAGACTAATAGGCCTGAACTCTTTCAGTTTGTTAGGATTATTCACCTTGGGTAGAAGTACTATACAAGAGTGAGAAAAGTACTTGGGGATTTCTTGGCCACTGAAAAAAGCTAGCACCACCCCCATCAAGTCTTGATTGATAATGTGCCAACATTTTTGAAAGAAAAAACCCATTTATACCATCAGGCCCTGCTGCAGAATTGGGGTTCATAGAAAAAACCACTTCTTGAAGCTCAGACATAGTAGGTTGAGAAGTAAGTCTGTCATTTTGCTCTTGATTTACCATTCTAGGGATGCACTCTAGGTTTGTCTCATTGATACCTTTGCTCTCCCCTATAAACAACTCTTGAAAGTACTCACAGGCAGCCTCTCTTATGTTTTCATCTCCTTGTATCTATTCACCTTTATCATGGATTCTGTGAATGAAAAGCCTTCTCCTTCTACCCCTTATCCAGGAATGGAAGAATTTAGAATTAGTATCCCCTTCCTTGAACCAGTGTAACTGGGATTTTTTGTTTCATAATAGCATCCTCCAACTTGAGATATCTAATATATTGGGCATTAATTTCATGTAGACTTTCTCTGTTGGTAACACTATTGTTTTGAATCAAAGTTTCCTCAGCATCTTTAACTTTTCCTTCAAACTCTCTAACTTTCTTGAAAATATCCCCAAATTCCTCTTTGGACCAATTACTCAGAGTATTAGAGAGCCTTTTCATCTGATGGTGAAATCTCCACATACTATTTCCATTCACCTTCCTTTCCCAACAAGATTTCACAGTTCCTAAAAAGTTAGGGCTATCCACCCAACAATTAAGGAATTTGAAATACTTGGTATAGCTCCCCTCATTGTTAATGATATTCAATAACAAAGGACAATGATCAGAACCAATAGAAGGAAGGTGGGTAATGGTAGTTTGAGGAATAGTTTCAAGCCATTTATCATTTGTCAACCCTCTATCTAGCCTTTTCCAGATCCTTTGATTGATGCCTCTATTATTAGACCAAGTGAACTTTTGGCCACTAAAACCCATATCCATCAGACCACAGGCTTCTATAATGGCAATGAAGTCCAGACTTTTCCTGATATTGTAAGTAATTCCCCCTAGTTTTTCCTCAGTGGAAGTTATAACATTATAATCCCCTACTGAGCACCAAGGTTTGTCCTCAATATCTGCTTGCTGGAGCATTTTATCCCATAGAGGTCTTCTTAGGTACTCTTTACATTTGGCATAGACAAAGGTCATGGTGAATTGTTTTTGAAGCTCATTGTGGCTGAAGTCACAGGTAATTTGTTGCTCATCCTGATCTTTCACCACACAGTCAACATCCCCATTCCAAAAAAGCCATATTTTACCATTGCAGTAGGCTATTGCATTGTCCATGGCTAGTTGATTCTTGAAGCTCATTACATTACTACTATCTGCAAAAGGCTCTAGAATAGCAATAATGGCTAGGTGATACATTCTCTTGAACATTTTGATACTTTCCATGACTCCCTGAGTGTTGATTCCCCTCACATTCAAATGATTGTACTAATCATTGGGAAACTCTAGAAGAAAAAAGCCTTGTGTTTGGTCTGCCAGCAGTGGCAGTTTTAATGTCTTGATTTTGGAAATGGAATTTCTCATGTTTCAATCTTCTTAGAGATAAACCTTGAGTTTGAGTCACTGCTGAATCTCCTCCTCCAAATCTTGATCATTTTGAGGACTAAATGCTCTTATCAGAGCATCACTAGTCTCATCATAATCCTCAAATTCCTGCCCATATTGATCATTTCTTTCAACTTCATCTTCTGAATTGATCACCTCATATTCATCAATTAGGGGGGCAGTATTGACTTGGCATTTGCCATATTCTTTATTAGGTGGTGCTCTGGGAGGAGGCGTTAGTATTTTAGTCTGATCAAAATTGTTGATCTGACCCTGCTGATTGTCCTCAACCTCCACCTCCTTACCTGAATTCACACTCCTTCCCTGTTGGTTTTCCTGATCTGTCTCTTGTTGCTTATTGAGTCTTCTCTTAGCAGCATCTCTTTTATGTTTGCTAGGCTTGTTTCTGCTCCTTGGAGTATTTTCTATAGTACCTTTAGTAGCATTGTGGTCCAACTCCTTCTCCCTGTTGTTCCTATTTTGGGACTTGATGTTTTCAGTGTCCCTACTTTGTATTCCCTTATGCATTTCCTTGTTGCTTATAGGTCTGTTGTCCTTTTGTTGTTCCTTTTCCTGTCTTTTTTGTGTGTTCTCATTTTGTTGCGTTTTCCTGGTATTATGGTCTCTATAGTCAGAGTTTTGGTCAGTGTATTCCTCCTCATGCCCTTCATGAGGTAGTTTCCCCCTTTGGTTACCCCTTCCTGCATGTTAGTAGTGCTCTCCTGACATCCCCTTTCCGTCACTCCAACAGCTACAACCAACCTACTATCAGAGATATTCAAATCACTAGTTATAGGGTTCTCAGCTATGATATGTGAATTGTTATTTATCCCTTCCTTTTGCTGCTGCAGTTGTTGCTGATCAGCTATGCTTCTCACTTGTTCCTTGTTTTGATTTCTTTGTCTTGTGTTCCTTTCCTGATTTGTATCCTGCTCTGGAGATTCTGCATTTCTGTTATTGCCTTCCTTTTGCCTTGTCATGCCTTGCTTACTTGTAGTGTTTTCTTTTATTTTCTTGTTTGTTGCTTCTACCACCCTTTGATCTTTGTTTCCTCTATCCTCTCTTTGTGCATTGTGATCTTCCTGCAATTCCAGATTAGTAAAAGATAATTGTGAGAAATAGTAGTTATACATGCTTGTTGGTTATCTTTTGTAGTCTGGTTTTTAGCAGTAGGTTTCCACATAGTCTTTGAAGTTGCATGCTCCTGTTGTCTTGTATTTTTCCTTTTTTGAGTTTGCCATTCCTCCTCTTTTTGCTGTTCTGTTTGCCTCTGCATGTTATTGTCTTTACCTTGCTGTTGTTGTTGTTCTCTAGTCTCCTTACTGGTGTTCTGTCTATCTTCCTGTTCTCTTGCTTTGGTGGTATCTTGTTTTTGTTTTTCTTCTCACTTTCCTTTTCCTTTCTCTGTCTATACTCCTCATCCCTCATTTTGGATTTACATTCTTCAATATCATGCCCCTGATGTCTACAATACTCACAGTATGGGGAAACATTCTCATATTCCACTGGCTGCCAGGTTCCAATGGTGTCATCCTCAGGATCTAGTCCTATCCAAACATGTCTAGGTCTAGGTTTAGTCAAGTCTATTTGCATCTTAAATTTGCCCATTCCAGCCCTTGACCTTTTAATAGAAGCAGTGTCTAGATATAAAACCTTGATAACTGATTCCAACAAGGGAGTAAGGAAAGGTTTTTTGTAGCAATGCCAAGGTAATCCAGGTAACAAAATCCATACAGGCACAATATAGGGGTTTCCTCCTAGGTGTAAAGAAAGGTGTCCAAGCTTGTATCCTCATCAATTTTCCTTCAATAGTCATTCTTTGCTGAGTCCAGACTGTGTTATAATCTAACTCATTTTGTAAATCAATAAAAACATGTTTTGCATTGTAGTGTGCTATGTTGACCCCCCACATAATTGAGTTTGTTGTATAAAACTCTTCCTTATAAGCTCCACCTTAGGCATGGTAGTACTAAACTTCCCCACTAGAGTATACTTGCAATCCACAGTCAATGTATGCATATAGTCATACATATCAAAGATTACAGCCGGTTGTCCTTGCTTGGTAGTTTGTCTGGGAGCAGTTCTCAGCACAATAGTTGGAGCTTTAGCAGCATGTATGTGTCTCAGTCTTGTTGCCAAAGTTTGGACCATAGTATAAGGAGCAGGTTCCTGAACCTGATCCTGTTTGGAAACTGGGATATTCTTATTATTGTTGGAGGAGTTGGTATTGAGGTTAGGAACATTTTGATTAGCATTTTGACCATTAGGACCTCTTTTCTCAAAGTTACTAGAAATCTTAGGGAATTCTCTATGATAGAGGTTTTGCTTACTGTTGTCCTGCTGATTTTCCTACTGATTCAACTCCTGATTCCTTTCCTCATTGTTCTTGTTTTTCTCCCATTGTTTCTTGTCACTCTTAACATTTGCGCCTTACCTTGATTACTAGTTCTACTCTCCAAGTTTCCTTTGATGTTGTCCTTCTCATAGTAATCATTTTCCTGTTGGTACATATTTTGGGTGCTAACCTCCCCCTGCTCCTGAACACTATTCCTACAAGCTGACTTTCCCATGGCATTTTCATGCTCATGGCCATTGTTAACATTATTACTAGTATAGTTGAAATTAGAGTTGTAGTTAGTATGGTTACCTATTTGATTTTCCTCCCCTGCTTGCTTCTTGAAGGTTTGTTAATGGCCATGTCCTTGAACATCTGCAATATTAGGATTGAATGCAAATGAAGAGTTTGCTGAACTCTCCACTTCAATAGTATCCTGTTCACGAACTAAGTCCTTGTTGTGTGGAAGCTTAGAGGCTAAGATTGTTTCCCCAGCTTCCACTCGAAGTGTTTCTTCATCAATGTCTTTTCCATTGATTACGAGACTGTATCTTTTCACTTATTTATTCGACATTTTTTATTAATCTTACTTATAGCGCATTGTTTAAGCAAAATAGAAGTTAAGGATATTTTTGTAGTCATAATCATACATTGGTTGTTATCTGAGTTAATTCGATCACAAGTTGTTAAAACAGTTTATTGTAATTACTCTCATATGCTTCGCATGTATGATCAACGTGTTCAATACTCAATAAATCGATAAGTGTGCATTTGGAGATACAACGCGTAAAGAGCTGGCATCGGTTAAAGTCTGTAATACCAAATGACGATTGTTTGTTTAGTCTAGAGTAATCGCCTTGAAATTGCTTGATAATGTCTGATAGTAAGGATGTGAACATCTGTCCTCCTGATGTGAGTAATGCAACCCACATAGTTATGGATAGTGAGTAAGTGCTCCAGGCTTGATGGTCGTTGCGGAGTAGTTAGTGTATTTAGCTAATCAGAATGTGCCTATTTAGCCTCAGTGAACTTAAGTATCAGCGATAAGAGTGAGAATGCCTAGAGACCTCCCATTCTTTGAATCGATTTTCAATTAATGGTCGATTTGGGGTCGTGGTTTGGAACTTTGTGGTAGGTGGAATACTTGATGAAGGAGGAGGTTTATTGTTTCAAATGTATAATATTATTAGGAAGTTGAGGGTTGTAGGCGTGGGTTGAAGCGTGAGCGTAGATTATTTGGAGCAGTGTTGATATACCTGCTTAGTGTGTCCACTTAGTGATTCCATCTGGGGTTCAGAATTTTGAACATATTGATAATTATGTCTGGAAAGGAAGAAGATATCTGTCTGATTGTCCTTGGTCCCGCGTCTATCTTTCCCTTGAGAAAACCTCACTATGTTCATCGTGCCTTAGATTTGATTTCCCGGAGTTGTCGACATGAATTAGAGGGAGATTTTGAGTAAGGTTGGGTTCATTTCCTCCAAAGCTCCCTTCTGGGCTGGGTTCGGCGATTTGAGATGTTTCGCCAGCGGCTCACGCGCCATGGTTTGGCCTTTACGAACTAGCTGTTAGGCGCGTTTATCATGTAACTTTTAGGGAGTGCTTTGGCTATGAGATATAGTTAGAGAGAGAAATAATTTAGGCTTTTTGGTTATGATTATTTTTGGCTTGAGGGGTTTCGGGTTTATGGTTAGAGTTTAGGGTTAGGGTTATGTTAGGTAGGGTTATATTAGGGTTAGGTTTTTGTTTTTTTTTAGTTTTTTTGGGTTAGGTTTAGGATTTGAGTAATATCAATGGTTTAGTGTTAATTTTGGTTTTGATTTTGGGCTTGGGGTTTAGGATTTATGGTAGGGTTTAGGGTTAGGGTTAGGATTAGTTTTTATGGTTTAGGGTTTGGTGTAAGTATTTGAGTTGTAATATCTATGGTTTAGTGTTAATGTTAGGGTTTTGTATTTTTTTTGGATTTAGGTTTAGGGTTTAGGGTTAGGGTTAAGATAGGTTAGGTAGGGTGTGTTAGGGTAGGTTAGGGTTAGGGTTTAGTTTTTTTAGTTTTAGGTTTTGGGTTAGATTTTGTTTAAATCTATGGTTTAGTGTTTAATGTTTGTTTAGGTTTTTTGGGCTTAATGTTTCGTTAATGGTTTAGGGTTATGGGTTAGGTTAGGGTTGTTAGGGTTTTAGTTTTTTTTTAGGTTTTAGGTTTTGTGGTTTAGGATTTGAGGTTTAAAATCTATGGTTTAGTGTTTAATGTTGGGTTTACGTATTTTGACTTAGGTTTTCGTATTAGGGTTAGGGTTAGGGTATATTAGGTTAGGGTGTAGTTTTTTTTAGGTTTTTGTTCAGGTTTAGCATTTGAGGTTTAAAATCTATGGTTTAGTATTTAATGTATTGATTTGTATTTTGGGCTTAGGGTATCGGGTTTTGGGCGTTACGATTTAAGAGG
>JAJJBR010003019.1:59264-117534 GCA_022817965.1 Solanum lycopersicoides
AATAATCTATGGTTTTAGTGTTAAATATTAGGATTTTAGTAATTTGTGCTTCGGATTTAGGGTTTAGGGTTTAGGGTTAAGGTTAAGGATAGGATTAGGTTAGGGTCGTGTTAGAGATATGGTTAGGGTTAGCGTTTAGTTTTTTTTAGGTTTTAGGTTTTGGGGTTTAGGATTTTTTGTTTAAAATCTATGGTTTAGTGTTTAATGTTTGGGTTTAGGTTTATTGGCTTAAGTTTTTGGTTAACGTTTAGGGTTAGGGTTAGGGTTTAGGTTAGGGTTAGAGTTAGGGTTAGGGTTAGGTGTTAGTTTCTTTTATTTTTTAGGATTTGTGGTTTAGGATTTGAGGTTAAAATCTGTGGTTTAGTGTTTAATGTTTGGGTTTTCATATTATGGACTTAGTGTTTTTTTTTTGGACTTAGGGTTTAGGGTTTAGGTATAGGACTAAGGTTAGGGTTAGGGTTAGGTTAGGGTTAGGGTTAGGGTTTAATTTTTATTTTTTTTTTGGTTTTCTTTTTTTTATTTTGTTTAGGTAATTTTGATTTAATTTTTTGTTCATATAGGATTTGAGTGTTTAGCTATAACATAATGGTTTTGTACTATTTGGATTTTGCTATTTGGGCTTGGGGTTTTGGGTTAATGGTTAGGGTTTGGGTAAGTTTAAGGTTAGGGTTAGGGTTAGGGTTTAGTTTTTTAGGTTTTAGGGTTTGGGTTAAGGATTTGAGTTGTTAATTATCTTAATATCTGTGGTTTAGTGTTCAATGTTAGGGTTTGATTTTGGACTTTGAGTTTAGGGTTTAGGGTTAGGTTGTAACATTGCGGAAAATTACATGTCTAGTGAAGATCCCAATATGTCTTTAAGAATGTGTATTGGTGGTACATAGGCATCCCAGTGCCCAATTATGAGAAATATTGGGCATAGTATAGAAAATGGCTAAGGGGTATTAGCCAATGTTTCAGCCAATTTTTATATAATACCCAAATAAGCAAAATATTGGGCAATAAAAAATTAGCTTAAAGGGTGTTAGCTAATTTTCTAACATAATGAACTTGTTTAGAAAGTACATGCAATAAAGACCCTAAACTAAAAACATATGTTTTCACAATACTTGCAATGAGGTATGAGGCATCCAAGTGTCACGCCTAGATACCATAGCACATGATCAATTAAAATGATCATGTAGATTAAGCAGTGCCCAAGGACATAGTGAGGATCCTTAAGACCATAAGTAAACATTCCAAATAAACCATTATGAATAGTTAGTTAGGAAAGTACAAGCAACACATATTCAAGCACATGTGAAGAAGCAGCCAAGGGAGGGGACCACCCTAACCGAATTCGGTTAGGGTAGTTAGGGGCAGGCGTGTGCAAGGGTCCCTCCATGTGGGGCCTAACTCCCTAACTAACTCTAGACTCTAAATAACTGACCTAACTAGCTAACTAACCTAGGACTAACCAAGATAAACCAATTAGTGCACCCGACAACCTAAGACTTAACCAGGTGACACTAACCTAGTAACTAGTTAAAGAAACAACCTAGTACCTAACCTAGGATGGTCCAAAAGGGTTAGTTATGGTCCCTGTGACTTAGGGGTACTTTAGTAATTACCCTAGGTCCCTTAATTACTTAAATTAAGGAATTTATTAATTAAGGAAAATTCACAAGCAAGGCCAAAACTCTTAAGAAAAATTTCAAATTTGACTAAGTTAAATGTTTTCCTATTTCTAGTCAACTTAGGAGGGGAGTTTTAGTAATTAACTAATTAATTTATTTAATTAACTTAATTAGCCTAAGTTGAATGAGTCAAGATCAGTTCCTAAGACTTAGACTCACGTTAAAACACTAGAAAATTCACGACTTAAAACTGTAGGCAATCGTGAAAAAAACAGTGAGCAAAACATATAAAAACAGAAAAGTTCTCTTAGGCGATTTCAAGGTTTTCTTCAAGGTTTCGTGCAAGATGATATTCGTAGATTAAATTCTACATAAGGTATGGGATTCTCTCAAGGAATTTTTTCTCCAAGAGCATTTTCCATCATCTTGAATCTATGAAATCTCGAAACTAGGGTTGTTTCCCAATGTTCTTGTTGAACGCCCTTTTTCCTAGTATCCTTGTTTTCGATTCCAATGAGTATATAGATGTAATATCAATCATGTTGTTGGTATGTGGTGCTGGCTTATCTTAATGTGTAGGTTTCTTTATTTGTAAATGTCGAATGAGTCTATAAGTTATACTCGTATGATTTTAAGTATTCCTTATGTGAAATAAAGAATGATTCTATGTTAACTTGTGTACGAAAGTGCTAAGCTTGATGTGTTACGGTCACGGTGTATACTTACTGTTAAACGTAACTTGTTGGAGATGATATGTTCATTAAAGTATTCATATAAGGCTATACAAAATAGCTAATAATGTTATGCCTAAGCTATGATATAAGATTGGCTAATAATGATTTCATGAAATTATATTTGAATGGATGTTTGGTTTGTGCCAATAAATTGGCTATGAAGTCATTTCCAAATTTTCTAGGCCAATACTACTTTTATGCCAACCACATATAGCCAAAGTTTAGAAATGACAACCTAAGCACATCTAAGATAATTCAATGAATCCATAACCAAGGGTATGCCAATCATTGGGACAAGTACCAACATGCCCTAACCAAATGAACTATGAATATAAGTATTTCATTGAATGAAGTTCTCAACGTCCATAAATGATGATATGAAGCTACCAAATGAACGTAACCAAGTAAGTGAGTATTAACATAATTAAAAGTGTCTAAGTTAAGAAAGTGACCAGAATGAGGTCTTAAAGGAAGTGAGACAAGTCTCACTTACACCTAAGACTACTATGTTAAGATACTCACGGAAAAGGGTGTTAGAACGTGTGAGACAAGTCTCATTAACACCAAAGATGTTATGTAAGGATAAATTGACATTTCATCAATGTAAAGAAAGGGATGACAAGTCATCAATAGAGTAAGTAAACCTCAATCTAGAAGCAAGCTTCCATAATGTTTGAGTCAACTCTAAAAGATAAGAAGATAAAAGAAAGTGAGCAAAGCACTGATACACTAGCTATGAGCTTGTGCTTGCACATGTAAGTCTCATGAGATGAGGCTCCACCACGGTGAATAAGAGTCTTCGAATATCTCCTAGTCTTCGAACTATGTCTAGCCAACATGGGAACTAGCTTGTGGATTCCACCTAAGAGAGCTAGGTATGTTTCGGTCTCACCTTGGCCAGTGAGATCACCTCTTTTCGGTTTGGGGAAGACACCGGATTTCATGTTTAGCTCACATGATCTATGTCGGTTAATGCTCAAAACAATGTTCTTGGTTCACTTTAGTCGTGAGCCACCCCTTTTTGGTGTGGGGTAAACACTTGACATGGATTCACTTTAGCCGGTGAATCACCCTTTTACGGTGTGTGTTCATGGGTACGTTGCATGTCTTTTATTTCCCTGTGTATGCATTGTTGGATCCAAGATCCACCTTATCATTTGTTACTCCTTTGATAGCTAGTAGATTTGATGTGCTTCCTGAGATCTTGCATGAGCTGATTCTAGTTAGTACTCTCATAAGGGACGACATTAGAGCAGAAAGAGTATATAAAAATTGTCCAATTAACATTCTTGATAGAATCACACACCCTGACCTAGTAGAGTTAGCCATGCTCGATTTTGATATAATCTTTTGTATGGATTGGCTCCATAAGTGTTATGCTACAATAGATTGTCGAAACAGGGTAGTGAGGTTTCAGTTTCCAAATGAGTTAGAGCTGGAATGGGAAGGGCGTGCTTCAAATCCAGTAGGCCAAATCGTTTCACATTTAAAAGCCAATAAGATGATAGCTAAGGGGTATTTATACCACTTAGTTAGAGTCAATGACTTAGAGAAAGAAGTCCCTTCCATAGACTCTATGTCAATAGTGAATGAGTTTCAAAATGTCTTTCTGGAGGATTTACCACGAATCCCTCCTGAACGTGAGATTAATTTTGGTGTTGACTTAGATCCCAACACCAAATCAATTTCTATTCCCCCATATAGGATGGCACCAGCCAAACTCAAAGAGTTGAAGTTGCAGTTAAAAGATCTACTTGATAAGGGCTTCATCCAGCCGAGCATATCCCCATAGGGTCCTCCAGTGTTGTTCGTAAAGAAAAAGTATGGAACCCTTAGAATGTGTATCGATTATCGGTAACTCAACAAAGTCACTATAAAGAACAAGCACCCTCTTCCCAGAATTGATGATCTATTTGACCGATTCCAAGGTTCAAGTTTCTTTTCAAAAATAGACCTTCGGTAAGGGTATCCTCAGTTTAGAGTGAGGCGAGAAGATGTCCCTAAGACTGCTTTTCATACTAGATATGGACATTATGAATTTTTGGTTATGTCATTTGTCTCACTAATGCACCAGCCGTGAATACCTTGATTCTTTCATCATAGTATTCATAGATGACATCCTCATATACTCTAAGTCTAGAGAAAAGCATGAAGTACACTTAAGAAAGACATTGCAATTACTCAGAGAACATCATCTGTATGGAAAGTTTAGTAAATGTGAATTCTAGTTGAGATCAGTGACCTTCCTTGGTCATGTTGTGTCACGACCGGAGTCTAGACCCCAGACGAGACTGGCGTCGTTGACCTCTCATAGGTTGCAGACAAGCCTACATACGTCATCGTTACTTCATCTAGGTTAATTTTAGCGGAAAATTTGAACTTTTTGTTACTTAACATTCATATAAGACATTCTACTTAAATTCATAAATGTTCACAATCAACCATCTAATATTAAGATCATCAAATGAAAGAAGCAGTTCATAATTGCATTAAACGTATCCTTGCCAAAACGGCACCAATACAAAGTTTGAAATGAAATGGGAAATGAAACACTAGTGGTACATGCCCCACTAGCTAAAGCCTACATCTAAGATAGATAATAACAATAGACATCCTCGAAAGCATGAGGGCCTGCCAAATCCAGATGAATGCTCCACGTCCCGATAGCTGCAGCGCCGTACTGTAAGCTCTAACATCCACCTGTTCCTGCACCTAAAAGTAGATATTGTATGGGATTAGTACACACTTGTACTAAGTATGGGTATATGCAAGCACACACCAAGGACATGCATGAGTAAGAATAGCTTTTTCCTAACAACATGATTTATGGAAAGTCAAGTCAGTGGACTTGCCAAATTTGGATTAGAAAAGTCAGTGGACTTGCCAAATTTGGATTAGGAAAGTGAGTGGACTTGCCAAATTTGGATTAGGAAAGTGAGTGGACTTGCAAAATTTGGATTAGGAAAGTCATGCCATCATAGTAACATGCATCATCATACTTATCATTTTGCAAGAAGCACATAACGTATTGCACATATCATATCACATAGTTCACATCATTCTTTCATATGCCATGAGACCTTGGAATCATGGATCTGACATTAGCAATTCCCAAAATGAGGGCTCAACATATGGGACCTCAACTAGGGAGCCTTCTTTAGCAAACACAGAGTCTGCTTAATTCATTCATACGTACTTCATTTTCATTCGTTCATATACTAGTGCAATCACTAGTCATACCTAGGATGTAGTTTAAGAATCTCATCGGGCTTCCTGTGCAATGACCAAGAATAACCTAGTGTAATTACTTGAGTCTAGCTCACCTCTGGATTATCCTATCCTAACACCTTTGGTATCGTTCATTTCATTATGTGCATTCGTTGAGGCTGGCCTCATTCTTTCTTTGGGAATTTTAAACTTAACCGACATAGATCACGTGAGCATCATGAAATCCAGTATGTAATCCCCACACCGAAAAGAGGTGAAATCACTGGCCAAAGTGAACCAAAACATGCTAGCGTATATTGGGAATCGAACCCTGCTAGATCCCTATATTGGCAGTATAGTTTCAAAGACTAGGAGATATAAGGATACCCATACCCGGACTTCAGGACAGTCTCATCTCATGAATGTTACGTGAACCTCCACCCTTCCCAAAGGAAGGCATCACCGCTCATAGCTAGCCTATCGGTGCTCAGTATAAAGTTCCATTACATTCAACTCATACATCATGGAATCTGGCTTCTAGCATGAGAACATCATAGCTCATTAGATAATTCTCATCTCATCATTAGTATTAGGTATGCATTAACTTCAATACTTTCATTAGAGTGTTCATAGAGACTGGTCTCTTCATTAACTTTACACTCTCATAGGTGAGTACGTTTTGGTAACATTTACTTACGCTCATTTGAGACTGCTCTCATCTTTCACATTAGCCTCTTATCATGTTTTCACCACATTCTTTAACTTTAGCACATTTACTCTTGATAACTACTCACCACTTTACGTGAATGTTCATTTCATCGTATGCCAATGCACTTGGCTCTTTAGTGTGTATCACACTCTTACTTGACCCCTCTGGGATTTCATTATCACATCACATAATATCTTAGGTTCACTTACTTTTTAAATGTATGCTAGACTTATGAGTTCACACATACAAGCCATGAGGCTTCATTCATAGTTTGTCTAAGTGATTTATATTTACCCAAGATTATGTGGTACAAGACTTATGCATCTTGTAGATATGCCAAGATATTGATTTCGATCATTAGAGGCAGCATTCATTAAATATTGACTTACGTATGACTTATGTGTCAATACGGAATTCGGCAAGGGAACCTGATTTTGAATCCCTTGGACAACACTTAATCTTATTTTAAACTTGATAATTGCATTTTTCAAATTTGGGGGACCCTAGTTCGATCCCCATCAACCCCATAATATTTCCTTTCTTTTTCTCCTCTCCTTTTTCGTTTAAATCAAGGTTGTGGTATCAATCCCCCATAAGCTCATTCTTTTTCTCTTAATTTATCTTTTAACTTTCTCACCTATCCAAGAGGTTGTGGGTTCAATCCCCATTCACCTCATTTTATATTTCTCCTTTATTTTCCTCCTAACTCTATCATCTATTCAAGAGGTTGTGGGTTCAATCCCCACTCTCCACATTTATTTTTCTCCTTTATTTTATACTCCTAACTCTCTCATCCATTCAAGAGGTTGGGGGTTCAATCCCCACTCTCCACATTTATTTTTCTCCTTTATTTTTCTCCTAACTCTCTCATTATTTTGTTGATCTTTTTGTAGCATTTTGAGTGACATTCAGTCATCCACCTTAACCTTTTATGTACATCACGTTTTTAGCATTTTTACACACGCAAAACACAACATTTAACATACAAATTTCAGGCAGCAAACATAGTCAAATTTTTAGCACACACATGCTCAAAACAGTCCACTTAATGCACTTTTCCGAAATATATTTTTCATCCTTTACATGATTTCTTACCACACTTTCAACACATAATACAACCAGACCTAACATTATCTACCAGAAGACATACCAACGCATGCATTGAATCGTTCAAAGGAGCTAATGACAGAGGCATGCAACGGGAACAATCTTAGTCTTTCAATCGCGATTTAAACTGAACCTTAAGGGTCTCTTGGGAAAGGGACCAAGAGAGAAGAAAACCAATACCTTAATGTCGTTCAAAACCTGTTTAAATGCTGCCAATTTACCACGAAACCAAGCCTCACCACCGAAACTTCAAGAAAAATCCCGTCAAGAACTTGTTGATTTTCGTTTTTAGCATAGTTTTTTGTTTGAGTTTTTGTGTGTAAGTTCTTCAAGAGTGAAGAACTATTATTTTCAGTTATTTTAATGATAAAAAATGTGAGAATGAGAGTGAGAGACGTGATAATGAGAGGATTAGGATTATGATTAGGATTAGGAGAGTTAGGTGGAGACTAAGTCAAATTAGGACTCCTCATTATTTATTAATTTTATTATTATTTTTTTATTATTATAAATCGGATTTTTCCCTTACTTAAATCAGACTTTTAAATATTAATTAATAAAATGAATTCACCAAATAAAATAAATCAAGTTAAATCATTGCTCCCACCTAGGTTCGAACCCGGGTGGAGCAAGATTTCACTCAAAGGGCCAATTTTGGCCCTTTCTCCCCAAAATGCCCCTCCACCATATAAATTAAATAATTAATTAAATATTTAGGGTAATTACGATACTACCCTTAGCCTGGAAAAAGACCATTTTACCCCTAGACCTTCCAAACTTAAGATTTCCCCTTTTTAAGTCCGGTAAAGACTCATCCGGGTAAATCTTCATATTCGGGTGCCCTACATGGCTAGACCCAACCTTTCCTAGCTCAACTAACTCACCAAGTTAGTTGTCTTGGCTATTGCAGAGGTTCAGAGGTCTGCTTCTACGCGCATCAATCCGTGTGAACCTGGTCTAATCTAGGCATTCTAGGTACGTTTAGACATTACTTAGCATAGTCATTTTTAGGGTTGTTACATTATCCCCCCCTTAGGAACATTCGTCCCCGAATGACACTACACATCATTTTAAAATAAAGAGGGTGATTTTCAAAAATATTTTAATATACTTGAGACTTTACTCTTTGTGAATTTCTGTTTCACACTTACTCTGGATAAGGCATATTACTCAAGCTTATGTGAAGCTTCATATTTGAGATTGAGGAACTTCCTTCTCAATCGCACTTAACTTGATGCACCTCACAACTCATGCAACTTAAAAATCATGTCCACGCTATACAAAAACAGCAACATGAAATGCAAACATGAATTCATTTTAACTCACATAGTGCAATTACTACACATACGATTATGGACTTACAACACCAAGTTGAGTATTGCACTAAAACTTAGAGTTTCTTAAACAAAACCAGCCTTAGGAGGAGTATATCTAACCCTTAGATAACCTTTTGTTGGCTTTAAGATTTGAAATTATATGGCTTTGTTGGATTGATCCACGCCCTGCCCATTTATACCCTATCTCATTTGGCAACTGAAACCTCACTACACTGGTTTGATAGTCTATGGTAGCATAACACTTATGGAGAAAATCCATACCTAAGTTATTCAATGCCTTTTATTGGTGAATATCTGATTCACATATTAGTAGGTTGGTGCACATCCTTGAAACCTACTAGCAGCTTCGCGTTACTATACTAAGGAACTCCTACCTAAACTAGTCTCATCAAATGCGTACGACATAATTAAACACATAAGTCGCATAAGTCAGCAACCAACATGATGACTCCAACATATTAACTTCATACTAGTGCATAAAACCATACACATGAAAAACTAATTTAGGCTACGCACCCGATACATGACCAAAGGTGTCTTCCCCTACACCCCTAGACTTGATTGCGAAGAATCGTTGCCTCCTTGCAGCCTCTTCATTTGGACCATTCGGCTGAACTTTCTCCTTCCATTTTTCTCGACCTCTCATATACGAACAATCCTTCATCATGTGACCCGGTTTTCCACAACTGTAACAAGCGTTAGAGCCCCTCCTACACTCTTCTCAATGAAGTTTGCCACACTTCCTACAAGGTGGCCTCTCCTGAGGTGTATCTACTTCATTATTTATCTTAACTCTGGGCTCGGAATCCCTATTATAGCGACCCTTGGATGAACTTGACTCCCCTTGGTGGGAGAGTCCCTACTTAAACCTGGGCTTATCCCTAATTTCAGTACTACTCGTTCTTGAAAAATTCTTCTCAACTTGCATTGACCTGTTCCCTGCCCTAGTATGCTTCCTCTTCCTGTTTTCCTCCACTTGTTGGACACAAACCATAAGTCTAGAAAAGTCCATGCTCGCATGCAGCATAGCTGCCCTACACTCTTCCTCGAGATTCTCAGCAATCTTAGAGAAGTGTAAACGGGAGGATTCATCCTCGTGAAGTCCCTTAACCTGTTAGCCATGGTGCTTGCAGGTGGGTTCTCCCTGGGAACACCTTGTTGCTCTACCTGGGCTGTCATAGCCTGAGCTTGTAAGGTGATGGCTTGGTCCATCTGTACCAGGGCATTCCTTACTTCTCCATCTGTCAACCAAGATGGGTTAACAGGCATCTCCATTTCAGCAGCTGGGGCCTGGGAAGGAACTTGGTTGCCCCCAGCAGTTGCTTCTCCTCTTCCCCGCCCAGCGTTCCTCCTTGTGTTCATTTTCTGAAAAAGTAGAATTGACGTTAAATACACTCATAACACCAAGGAATCAGACATTAGAGAAGGCACGATAAGATCAAAAGAAGGGAATTTTCCTATGCATCATGCAGTCTCTAATTCAGGATAGTGGTGCACTTCACTACCATAACTTAGAAACTACTAAATGTGGTTGATGTGAACTTATTATCCTCGGAATTTAAGCTAGTGCTCAGATACCAACTTTGTCATGACCGGATTCCAGACCCCAAACGAGACCCGCGTTGTTGACCTCTCAGAGGTCGCAGACAAGCCTACATACGTCATCGTTACTTCATCTAGGTTAATTTTAGCGGAAAATTTGAACTTTTTGTTACTTAAAATTCATATAAGACATTCTACTTAAACTCATAAATGTTCACAATCAACCATCTAATAGTAAGATCATAAAATAAAAGAAGCAGTTCATAATTGCATTAAACGTATCCTTGCCAAAACGGCACCAATACAATGTCTGAAATGAAATGGGAAATGAAACACTAGTGGGACATGCCCCACTAGCTAAAGCCTACATCTAATCTAGATAATTACAGTAGACATCCTCGAAAGCATGAGGGCCTACCAAATCAAGATGAATGCTCCACGTCCCGATAGCTGCAGCGCCGTACTGTAAGTTCTAATGTCCACCTGTGCCTGCACCTAAAAGTAGATATTGTATGGTATTAGTACACACTTGTACTAAGTATGGGTATATGCAAGCACACACCAAGGACATGCATAAGTAATAATAGCTCTTTCCTAACAACATGATTTATGGAAAGTCAAGTCAGTGGACTTGCCAAATTTGGATTAGGAAAGTTAGTGGACTTCCCAAATTTGGATTAGGAAAGTCAGTGGACTTGTCAAATTTGGATTAGGAAAGTCAGTAGACTTGCCAAATTTGGATTAGGAAAGTCATGCCATGAGAGTAACATGCATCATCATACTTATCATTTTGCAAGCAGCACATAACGTATTGCACATATCATATCACATAGTTCACATCATTCTTTCATATGCCATGAGACCTTGGAATCATGGACTTGACATTAGGACTTCCCAAAATGAGTGCTCAACATATGGGACCTCAACTAGGGAGCCTTCTTTAGCAAACACAGAGTCTGCTTCATTCATTAATACATACTTCATTTTCATTCGTTCATATACTAGTGCAATCACTAGTCATACCTAGGATATAGTTTAAGACTCTCATCGGGTTCCTGTGCAATGACCAAGAATAACCTAGTGTAATTACTTGAGTCTAGCTCACCTATGGATTATCCTATCCTAACACCTTTGGTATCGTTCATTTCATTATGTGCATTCGTTGAGGATGGCCTCAATCTTTCTTTGGGAACTTTAACCTTAACCGACATAGATCACGTGAGCATCATGAAATCCAGTGTGTAATCCCCACACCGAAAAGAGGTGAAATCACCGTCCAAAGTGAACCAAAACATGCTAGCGTATATTGGGAATCGAACCCTGCTAGATCCCTATATTGGCAGTATAGGTTCAAAGACTAGGAGATATAAGGAGACCCATACCCGGCATACTGGACAGTCTCATCTCATGAATGTTACGTGAACCTCCACCCTTCCCAAAGAAAGGCATCACTGCTCATAGCTAGCCTATCGGTGCTCAGTATAAAGTTCCATTACATTCAACTCATACATCATGGAAGCTGGCTTCTAGCATGAGGACATCATAGCTCATTAGATGATTTCTCATCTCATCATTAGTATTAGGTATGCATTAACTTCAATACTTTCATTAGAGTGTTCATAAAGACTGGTCTCTTCATTAACTTTACACTCTCATAGGTGAGTACGTTTTGGTAACATTTACTTACGCTCATTTGAGATTGCTCTAATCTTTCACATTAGCCTCTTATCATGTTGTCACAACATTCTTTAATTTTAGCACATTTACTCTTGATAACTACTCACCACTTTACGTGAATGTTCATTTCATCGTATGCCAATTCACTTGGCTCTTTAGTGTGTATCACACTCTTACTTGACCCCTCTGTGATTTCATTATCACATCACATAATATCTTAGGTTCACTTACTTTTTAAATGTATGCTAGACTTATGAGTTCACACATACAAGCCATGAGGCTTCATTCATAGTTTGTCTAAGTGATTTATATTTACCCAAGATTATGTGGTACAAGACTTATGCATTTTGTAGATATGCTAAGATATTGATTTTGATCATTAGAGGCAGAATTCATTAAATATTGACTTACGTATGACTTATGTGTCAATACGGAATTCGGCAAGGGAACCCAATTTTGAATCCCTTGGACAACATTTAATCTTATTTTAAACTTGATAATTGCATTTTTCAGATTTGGGGGACCCTAGTTCGATCCCCATCAACCCCATAATATTTCCTTTCTTTTTCTCCTCTCCTTTTTCGTTTAAATCAAGGTTGTGGTATCAATCCCCCATAAGCTCATTCTTTTTCTCTTAATTTATCTTTTAACTTTCTCACCTATCCAAGAGGTTGTGGGTTCAATGCCCATTCACCTCATTTTATATTTCTCCTTTATTTTCCTCCTAACTCTGTCATCTATTCAAGAGGTTGTGGGTTCAATCCCCACTCTCCACATTTATTTTTCTCCTTTATTTTATACTCCTAACTCTCTCATCCATTCAAGAGGTTGAGGGTTCAATCCCCACTCTCCACATTTATTTTTCTCCTTTATTTTTCTCCTAACTTTCTCATTATTTAGTTGATTTTTTTGTAGCATTTTGAGTGACATTCAGTCAGCCACCTTAACCTCTTATGTACATCACGTTTTTTAGCATTTTTACACACGCAAAACACAACATTTAACATACAAATTTCAGGCAGCAAACATAGTCAAATTTTCAGCACACACATGCTCAAAATAGTCCACTTAGTGCACTTTTCCGGAATATGTTTTTCATCCTTTACATGATTTCTTACCACATTCAACACATAATCACAACCAGTCCTAACATTATCTACCAGAAGACATACCAACACATGCTTTGAATCGTTCAAAGGAGCTAATGACAGGGGCATGCAACGGGAACAACCTTAGTCTTTCAATCGCTATTTAACCTAAACATTAAGGGTCTCTTGGGAAAGGGTCCAAGAGAGAAGAAAACCCATACCTTAATATCGTTTAAAACCTGTTTAAATGCTGCCAATTTACCACGAAACCAAGCCTCACCACCGAAACTTCAAGAAAAATCCCGTCAAGAACTTGTTGTTGATTTTCGTTTTTAGCTTAGTTTTTCATTTGTGTTTTTGTTTGTAAGAATTTCAAGAGTGAAGAACTATTATTTTCATTTATTTTAATGATAAAAAACGTGAGAATGAGGGTGAGAGACGTGACAATGAGAGGATTAGGACTATGATTAGGATTAGGAGAGTTAGGTGGAGACTAAGTCAAACTAGTACTCCTCATTATTTTTTAATTCTATTATTATTATTTTTTTATTATAAATCTGATTTTTCCCTTACTTAAATAAGCTTTTTAAATATTAATTAATTAAATTAATTCACCAAATAAAATAAATCAAGTTAAATCATTGCTCCCACCTAGGTTCGAACCCGGGTGGAGCAAAATTTCAGTCAAAGGGCCAATTTCGGCCCTTTCTCCCCAAAATGCCCCTCCACCATATAAATTAAATAATTAATTAAATATTTAGGGTAATTACGATACTACCCTTAGCCTGGAAAAAGACCATTTTACCCCTAGACCTTCCAAACTTAAGATTTCCCCTTTTTAAGTCTGGTAAAGACTCATCCGGGTAAATCTTCATATTCGGGTGCCCTACATGGCTGGACCCAAACTTTCCTAGATCAACTAACTCACAAAGTTAGTTGGATTGGCTGTTGTAGAAGTTCAGAGCTCTGCTTCTACGCGCATCAATCCGTGTGAACCCGATCTAATCGAGGCATTTTAGGTACGTTTAGACATTACTTAGCATAGTCATTTTTAGGGTTGTTACATGTTGTGACCAACCAGGGTGTTGAAGTTGATCCGAAAAAGGTTGAAGCAGTGAAGAATTGGTCGAGACCCCTCACTCCTACATATATTTGGAGTTTCTTGGGATTGGATAATTAATATCGCAGGTTTGTGGAGGGTTTTCCACTATTGTTGCTCCGTTGACAACCTTAACGAAGAATAAGGTGAAGTTCGAGTGGTCTGAAAAGTGTGAGAAGAGTTTCCAAGAGCTTAAAGACCGACTCACTTTAGCCCCTGTTCTCACATTGCCGAGGAGTGGTGCAGGATATGTGGTGTACTGTGATGCTTCCCAAGTAGGTTTGGGATGTGTTCTTATGCAAGATGGCAAGGTAAATGCATATTCATCAAGATAGTTGAAAATCCACGAGAAGAATTACCCTACTCATGATCTTGAGTTAGCTGTTGTGGTATTTGCATTGAAACTTTGGAGATATTATTTGTATGGTGTACATGTTGATGTATTTACTGACCATAAAAGTCTTCAATATGTTTTTACATAGAGAGAATTAAATCTTCGTCAGAGAAGATGGCTAGAGCTGCTCAAGGATTACGACATGAGTGTCCAATATCACTCAGGTAAGGCCAATGTAGTGGATGATGCTTTGAGCCAATTGAGAATGTGCAGTGTGTCTCATATTGATGATGAGAAGAAGGAGTTGGTTAAAGAGGTACACCAACTGGATAGGTTGGGTGTACGACTGATTGATACACAAAGTGGGGGTGTTTCAGTTCATTCCAATTCTGAATCCTCATTTGTTGTATATGTCAAAGCTAAGCAGCATCTCGACCCAGTACTCATGGAGTTGAACGACTCAGTGTTCAGTAAGCTTAATGAATCATTTTCCCTAGGAGGGGATGGTGTACTCAGGTACCAGAACAGATTATGTGTGCCCAATATTGGTAATTTGAGGCCTAATATTATTGCAGAGGCCCATGGCTCCAAGTGTTCTATTCATGCAGGTTCTACCAAAATGTACCATGACCTTAAAGAGGTCTATTGGTGGGAAGGTATGAAGAGAGATATCTATAAGTTTGTGGAGGAGTGTACCAATTGTCAACAGGTAAAGGCCGAACACCTTATGCCTGGGGTCTCACCCAGTCGATTGAGATCCCAACTTGGAAGTGGGAGACTATCAATATGGATTTTGTGGTTGGTCTGCCAAAGACTAGGAAGCTGCATGATTCTATTTGGGTCATTATAGACAGAATGACTAAGTCCGCTCATTTCATACATGTGGCATGTGATTCCTTTGTCTATCATTTCGGATAGGGGAGCCCAATTTACTTCTCATTTATGGAGATCTTTCCAAAAAATCATGGGTACACAGGTGAAGCTCAGTACTGCTTTTCATCCCCAGACGGATGGACAAGCAGAGCGTACCATTCATACCCTTGAGGACATGCTGAGAACATGTGTTATTGACTTCAAGGGGAGTTGGGATGATCACTTGCCGCTGATTGAGTTCTCTTATAATAATAGCTACCATTCCAATATTGGGATGGCACCTTTTGAAGAACTATATCGCAGGAGATGTAGGTCTCCAGTTGGGTGGTTTGAGTTAGGAGAGTCTTCCATCCTTGGCCCTGAGATCATACAAGAGGCTGTGGAAAAGGTGAGAATGATCAGGGATAGACTGGATACTGCTTACAGTCGTCAAAAATCCTATGCAGATAACAGAAAGAGAGCTCTTGAATTTGAGGTGGGTGATCAAGTCTACCTGAAGATATCACCCATGAAAGGGGTGATGAGGTTCGGTAAGAAAGGGAAGTTAAGTCCGAGGTATATAGGTCCTTATGAGATCTTGCGGAGAGTAGGAAATATTGCCTACAAACTGAGGTTACCACAAGACTTGGATTTTGTTCATTCAGTGTTCCACGTTTCAATGCTTAAGAAGTGTCTAGGTGATCCATCATTCATCCTGCCTGTTGAGGGGTTAGGAGTTGATGAGAATTTTTCTTATGAAGAGGTTCCAGTTGAAATTTTAGATCGCCAAGTGAAGCGGCTGAGGAAAAAGAAGGTTGCCACCGTGAATGTATTATGGAGGAACCACCTTGTTGAGGGAGCAACATGGGAGGCCGAGGCCGATATGAGATCCCGTTACCATCACTTATTCAGTTCTTGAGGTGAGATATACTTTTCCTAAGTCTGGTTGTTGTTAAGAAACTCTATGTTTTTAGTGCATTAGTCGATTTTGGTGTTGTAAGTCTATAATCGTGTGTTTTATACTTGCACTATATGAGCTAAAATGAGTTCATGTTTGCATTCATGTTGCTGTTTTTTGTATAGCGTAGACATGATTTTTGTGTTGCATGAGTTGTGATGTGCACTAAGTTAAGTGTGATTGAGAAGGAAGTTCCTCAATCTCAATATGAAGCTTCAGATAAGCTTTGAGTAATATGCATCATCCAGAGTAAGTGTGAATCAAATATTCAGAGAGAGTGAAGTATCATGTATTCTAAAGTTTCCTCGAAAATCACCCTCTTTATTTTAAAATGATGTGTAGTTTCATTCTTTGACGAATGTTCCTAAAGCGAGCGGGGGGGGGGGGGGATAATGTAACATTCCGTAAAATTACATGTCTAGTGAAGAGACCAATAGGTCTTTAAGAATATGTATAGGGGGTACATAGGCATCCCAATGCCCAATATTAAGAAATATTGGGCATAGTATAGAAAATTGGCTAAGGAGTATTAGCCAATTTCTATATAATACCCAAATAAGCAAAATATTGGGCATATTAGAAAATATTGGCTTAAAGGGTGTTAGCCAATTTTCTAACATTAATGAACTTGTTTAAGAAATGTACCTGCAAAAAAGACCCTAAGCTAAAAACATATGTTTTCACAATACTTGCAATGAGGTATGAGGCATCCAAGTGTCAAGCTTAGATACCATAGCACATGATCAATTAAAATGATCATGTAGATTAAGCAGTGCCCAAGAACATAGTGAGGATCCTTGGGACAATAAGTAAACATTCCAAATGAACCATTATGAATATTTAGTTAGGAAAGTACAAGCAACATATGGGCAAGCACATGTGAAGAAGAAGCCAAGGGAGGGGACCACCCTAACCGAATTCGGTTAGGGTAGATAGGGGGCAGCGTGTGCAAGGGTCCCTCCATGTGGGGCCTAAATCCCTAACTAACTCTAGACTCTAACTAACTGACCTAAATAGCTAACTAATCTATTACTAACCGAAATAAACCAATTAGTGCACCCGACAACCTAAGACTTAATCGGGTGACACTAACCTAGTAACTAGTTAAAGAGACAACATAGTACCTAACCTAGGATGGTCCAAAAGGGTTAGTTATGGTCCCTATGACTTAGGTGTACTTTAGTAATTACCCTAGGTCCCTTAATTAATTAAATTAAGGAATTTATTTATTAAGGAAAATTCACAAGCAAGGCCGAAACTCTTCAGAAAAATGTCAGATTTGACTAAGTTAAATGTTTTCCTATTTCTAGTCAACTTAGGAGGGTTGTTTTAGTAATTAACTAATTAATTTATTTAATTAACTTAATTAGCCTAAGTTAAATGAGTCAAGATCAGTTCATAAGACTTAGACTCACGTTAAAACACTAGAAAATTCACGACTCAAAACATTACACAATCGTGAGAAAAACAGTGAGCAAAACGTAGAAATACAGAAAAGTTATCTTAGGAGATTTCAAGGTTTTCTTCAAGGTTTTGTTCAAGGTGATCTTTGTAGATTAAATTCTACATAAGGTATGGTTTTCTCTCTTGGAATTCTTTCTTCAAGAGTATTTTCCATCGTCTTGAATTTATGAAATCTCGAAACGAGGGTTGTTTCCCAATGTTCTTGTTGAACGTCCTTTTTCCTAGTATCCTTGTTTCCGATTCCAATGAGTATATAGATGTAATCTCGATCATTTTGTTGGTATGTGGTGCTGGCTGATCTTAATGTGTAGGTTTCTTGATTTGTAAATGTCGAATGAGCCTATAAGTTATACTCGTATGATTTTAAGTATTCCTTACGTGAAATAAAGAATGTTGCTACGTTAACTTGTGTCCGAAAGTGCTAAGCTTGATGTGTTACGATCATGGTGTATACTTACGGTTAAACGTGACTTGTTGGAGATGATATGTTCATTAAAGTATTCATATGAGGCTATCAAAACTGGCTAATAATGTTATGCCTAAGCTATGATATAAGATTGGCTAATAATGATTTCATGAAATTTTATTTGAATGAATGTTTGGCGTGTGCCAATAAATTGGCTATGAAGTCATTTCCAAATTTTCTAGGCCAATACTAATTTTATGCCAACCACATATAGCCAAAGTATTGAAATGACAACCTAAGCATATCTAAGATAATTCAATGAATCCATAACCAAGGGTATGCCAATCATTGGGACATGTCCCAACATGCCCTAACCAAATGAACTATAAACATAAGTATTTGATTGAATGAAGTGCTCAACGTCCGTAAATGATGATATGAAGCTACCAAATGAATGTAAGAAAGTAAAGTGAGTATTAACATAATTAAAAGTGTCTAATTTAAGAAAGTGACCAGAATGAGGTGTTAAAGGAAGTGAGACAAGTCTCACTTACACCTAAGACTACTATGTTAAGATACTCACGAAAAAGGGTGTTAGAAAGTGTGAGAAAATTCTCATTAACACCAAAGATGTTATGTAAGGATAAATTCACATTTTATCAATGTAAATAAAGGGATTACAAGTCATTAATAGAGTAAGTAAACCTCAATCTAGAAGAAAGCTTCCATAATTATTGGGTCAACTCTAAAAGATAAGAAGATAAAAGAAAGTGAGCAAAGCACCGATAGACTAGCTATGAGATTGGGCATGCACATGTAAGTCTCATGAGATGAGTCTCCACCACGGTGGATAAGAGTCTCCGAATATCTCCTAGTCTTCAAACTATGTCTAGCCAACATGGGAACTAGCATGTGGATTCCACCTAAGAGAGCTATGTATGTTTCGGTCTCACCTTGGCTAGTGAGATCACCTCATTTCGGTGTGGGGAAGACACCAGATTTCATGTTTAGCTCACATGATCTATGTCGATTAATGCTCAAAAGAATGTTCTTGGTTCACTTTAGCCGTGATCCACCCCTTTTCGGTGTGGGATAAACACTTGACATGGATTCACTTTAGCCGGTGTCACCCCTTTTCGGTGTGGGGCAGACACTGGATTTAATGTTAACTCGCATGATCTAGGATTCACTTTGATTGGTGAATCACCTCTTTTCGGTGTGGGGAAGACACTGGATTTCATGTAACTTCACATGATCTTAATGCTACAGACTTCTGTAAGAAAATAACAAGAAATAAGAGATGTAAGTTCAAGGCGAACTAAGAAAGTAAGAGTTTATGAATGCCAATGTTGATAAGAATGAAGTTTCCAATAAGTAAAGGGCATAGCCAATAATGAATTCTCATGTTATGAAAATGATCAAGACAAATAAGATTGGCTTATAATGACTTTATATAATTGGCAAATGATCATAGCCAAATAAGATTGGCTTATAATGGCTTATTATATTAGGCCAATAATACAATAATAGGAATAGTCACTGATGGCTTATGAAGATTCCATGCCCCAAAATGTAGTTAAATCATGTCCTTAGTATCTTGGAGTACTTACTTGATTCATTGTGGGTATGGGACTACAATGAGTCATTGCACTTGTAAGTAACACATAAGATCAAAGGAGATGATTGAACTAGACAACAAAAATAAGAAAAGGACGAAAATAAATCTAAGTATGGGACAAGGTGCTCTTGGGTTAGGGAGATCAAATTTCTTAACTTTCGTTTAATATGTTCTAAAATTATGTGCATGATTCCAAGGTCTCGTGTTTATATAGAAAATGATTTGTGTGCTTTGAATGCATTAGAATATGTCATATTCATACAACAATTCACAAATAACGAATTAGGAAAGTCTAGTGATGTCAATTTCAAGAAATGGCATGTTGTTTAGGAAGAGCTTTCCTTGATCATGCATAGCCTTATGTGTATGTGTGCATACACCCATACTTAGTACAAGTGGGTTTAAGCCCTATACTATTACTATATTTATAGGTGCAGGTCAGAGAGAAGGTTGAAGACTCATTGCGTGGTTTGGACTCAGCGATCTCCAGACCTTTGGAAGGTCCTCTTGATTTTGAGGATGCTACATCTATCTTTCTAATTTGTACTTTAGACATAGCAAGAGGATGTTGTCCCTAGAGTTTCTTTAAGACATTTATTCGAAGCAATGTATTAAGGCCGTTTTTGGCAAACTATTATGATATATTGATTCTTTCATTTGAATTGCGTAATTGATTGTAAATGGTTGTTTAGTTTGATCTTATAGTATTTGAATCCATGTAACTTTTATATGAAGTCTATGTATACTTCATTATGATTTAAAAGTTTTAAATTTTCCGCAAATTTAACTATATGAATGTGATGAAAGCTAAGAAGAGGCTTGTTTACGACCTCTGAGAGGTTAACAACGTCGGTTGCGATCCGGATTCCAGAATCCTGGTCATGACAAAGGTTAAGGATAGGGTTAGGGTTTGGGTTAGGTTTAGGATTAGGGTTTAGTTTTTTTTAGGTTTAGGGTATGTGGTTTAGGATTTGAGGTTTAAAAACTATGTTTTAGTGTTTAATTTATGGGTTTCCGTATTTTGGACTTAGGGTTTAGGGTTAGGGTGTAGATTTTTTTAAAATATGGTTCAGGGTTTAGCATTTGAGGTTTAAAATCTATTGTTTAGTATTTAATGTTTGGGTTTTGGTATTTTGTGCTTAGGGTTTCGGGTTTATGGTTTAGAGTTAGGGTTAAGGTTAAGGTTAGGGTTAGGGTTAGGGTTTTGGGTTCTTTTAGATTTGGGTTTAGGGTGTAAATTTGAGGTTTAATATCAATGGTTTAATATTTATTGTTTTGGTTTTGGTATTTTGGGATTGGGGTTTAGGGTTTATGGTACGGTTAGGGCTAGGGTTGATGTGAGGGTTTAGGTTGTTTTGTGGGTTTAGGGTTTGGGGTTAAGGATTTTAGTTGTAATATCTATGGTTTAGTGTTTAACATTAGGGTTTTGGTATTTTTGGCTTTGAGTTTAGGGTATAGGGTTTAGGTTTAGGGTTAAGGATAGGGTTAGGGATAGTGTTCGTGTTCGTGTTAGGGTTATGGTTAGGGTTTAGGTTTTTTTGGGGGGGTTTAGGGTTTTTGGTTTAAAATCTATGGTTTAGTGTTTAATGTTTGGGTTTTGGTATTTTGGGCTTGGCGTTTTAGGTTAACGGTTAAGGGTTAGGATTAGGATTAAGGTTAAGGTTAGGATTAGGGTTTTGGTTTTTTTAGGTTTTAGGGTTTGTGGTTTAGGATTTGAGATTTAAAATCTATGGTTTAGTGTTTAATGTTTGGGTTTTCGTATTTTGAACTTAGGTTTTTTTCTTCGACTTAGGGTTTAGGGATTAAAGTTAGGGTTAGGGTTTGGATTAGGGTTAGGATGTAGGTTTTTTCTAGATTTTATGGTTCTGGGATTAGCATTTGAAATTTAAAATCTATGGTTTAATTAGTATTTAATGTTTGGGTTTTGATATTTTGGGCTTAGGGTTACGAGTTTATGGTTGTTAGGGTTAGTTAGGTTTTTGGTTAGGGTTTAGGATTTGAGGTTTAATATTAATGATTTAGTGTTTAATGTTTGGGTTTTGGTATTAGGGTTTAGGATTTGAGGTTTAATATTAATGATTTAGTGTTTAATGTTTGGGTTTTGGTATTATGGGGTTGGGGTTTAGGATTTATGGTAAGGTTAGGGTTAGGGTTAGGGTTTTGGTTGTTTTTTAGGTTTTAGGGTTTGGGGTTAAGGATTTGAGCTGTATATCTATGATTTAGTGTTCAATGTTAGGGTTTTTGTATTTTGCACTTTATTTTAGGGTTTAGGGTTTAGGGTTAGGGTTAAAGATAAGGTTAGGGTTAGGGTTTGGTGTTTTTTTAGGTTTTAGGTTTTGGGGTTTAGGATTTTCGCTATAACACTTTGGTTTAGTGTTTAAAGTTTGGGTTTGGGTATTTTGGGCTTGGGGTTTTGGGTTAATAGTTTAAAGTAAGGGTTAGGGTTTTGGGTTAGGGTTAGGGTTTGTGTTAGGGTTAGGGTTAGAGTTTATTTATTTTTTTAGGTTTTAGGGATTGTGGTTAAGGATTTGAGGTTTAAAATCAATGGTTTAGTGTTTAATGTATGGGTTTTTATATTTTGGACTAAGGTTCTTTTTGGACTTAGGGTTTAGGTTTAGGGTGTAGGTTCATTTTAGGTTTTATAATTAAGGATTTAGCATTTGAGGTTTAAAATCTATTGTTTAGTGTTTAATATTTGGTTTTTTGTATTTTGGGCTTTGGGTTTAGTGTTTATTGTAGGGTTATTCTTAGAGTTAATGTTTGGGTTAGGGTTAGGTTTTAGGTTGTTTTTTAAGTTTTAGGGTTTGGGGTTATTTGAGTTGTAATATCTTTTGTTTAGTGTTTAATGTTAGGTTTTTGGTATTTTGGGCATAGGGTTTAGGGTTAAGGTTAAGGATACGGTTAAGGTTAGTGTTTGGGTTAGGGTTTAGATTTATTTTAGGTTTTAGGGTTTAGGGTTTAGGAGTTTTGGTATAACATCTATGGTTTAGTGTTTACTATTTGTGTTTTGGTATTTAGGACTTGGGGTTTCGGATTAATAGTTAGGGTTAGGGTTAGGGTTAAGGTGAGGGTTAGGGTTAGGGTTTATTTTTTTTTTAGGTTTTAGGGTTTGGGTTAAGGATTTGAGTTTTAATATTTGTGGTTTAGTGTTCAATGTTAGGGTTTTGGTATTTTGGACTTTGACTTTAGGGTTTAGGGTTTAGTGTTAGGGTAAGGATAGGGTTAGGGTTTGAGTTAGGATTAGGGTTAGAGTTTAGGTTTTTTTAGGATGTAGGGTATGTGGTTTAGGATTTGAGGTTTAAAATCTATGGTTTTAGTGTGTAATGTGTGGATTTTCGTATTTTGGACTTAGGTTTTTTTTGGACTTAGGGTTTAGGGTTAGGGTGTAGTTTTTTTAAATATGGTTCAGGGTTTAGCATTTGAGGTTTAAAATCTATTTTTTAGTGTTTAATGTTTGGGGGGGGTAGGGTTTTTGGTTTAAAATCTATGGTTTAGTGTTTAATGTTTGGGTTTTGGTATTTTGGGCTTGGCTCTTTGGGTTAATGGTTAAGGGTTAGGGTTAGGGTTAAGGTTAAGGTTAGGGTTAGGGTTAGTTTTTTTTTAGGTTTTAGGGTTTGTGGTTTAGCATTTGAAATTTAAAATATATGGTTTGGTGTTTAATGTTTGGGTTTTCGTATTTTGAACTTATGTTTTTTTTCTTGGACTTAGGGTTTAGGGATTAAGGTTAGGGTTAGGGTTCGGATTAGGGTTAGGATGTAGTTTTTTTTAGGTTTTATGGTTCTAGGTTTAGCATTTGAAATTTAAAATCTATGGTTTAATTAGTATTTAATGTTTGGGTTTTGATATTTTGGGCTTAGGGTTACGAGTTTATGGTTTAGAGTTAAGGTTAGGGTTGTTGTTAGGGTTTTGGTTTTTTTGGGTTTTTGGATTTAGGGTTTAGGGTTTGAGGCTTAATATTAATGGTTTAGGGTTTAATGTTTGGATATTGGTATTATGGGGTTGGGGTTTAGGATTTATGGTAAGGTTAGGGTTAGGGTTAGGGTTTAGTTTTTTTTTAGGTTTTAGGATTTGGGTTAAGGATTTGAGTTGTATATCTATGATTTAATGTTCAATGTTAGGGTTTTTTGTATTTTGGGATTTGGTTTAGGGTTTAGGGTTTAGGGTTAGGGTTAAAGATAAGATTAGGGTTAGGGTTTGGTGTTTTTTTAGGTTTTAGGTTTTGGGGTTTAGGATTTTTGCTATAACACTTTGGTTTAGTGTTTAAAGTTTGGGTTTTGGTATTTTGGGCTTGGGGTTTTGGGTTAATAGTTTAAAGTTAGGGTTAGGGTTTTGGGTTATGTTTAGGGTTTTGGTTAGGGTTAGGGTTAGAGGTTTTTTTTTTTTAGGTTTTAGGGATTGTGGTTAAGGATTTGAGGTTTAAAATCTATGGTTTAGTGTTTAATGTATGGGTTTCTATATTTTGGACTAAGGTTCTTTTTGGACTTAGGGTTTAGGTTTAGGGTGTAGGTTCATTTTAGGTTTTATGATTCAGGATTTAGCATTTGAGGTTTAAAATCTACTTTTTAGTGTTTAATATTTGGTTTTTTGTATTTTGGGCTTTGGGTTTAGTGTTTATTGTAGGGTTATTCTTAGAGTTAATGTTTGGGTTAGGGTTAGGTTTTAGGTTGTTTTTTTAAGTTTTAGGGTTTGGGGTTATTTGAGTTGTAATATCTATCGTTTAGTGTTTAATGTTAGGTTTTTGGTATTTTGGGCATAGGGTTTAGGGTTAAGGTTAAGGATACGGTTAAGGTTAGTGTTAGGGTTAGAGTTTAGATTTATTTTAGGGTTTAGGGTTTAGGGTTTAGGATTTTTGGTATAACATCTATGGTTTAGTGTTTACTATTTAGGTTTTGGTATTTAGGACTTGGGGTTTGGGTTAATGGTTAGGGTTAGGGTTAGGGTTAAGGTTAGGGTTAGGGTTAGGGTTTAGTTTTTTTTTTAGGTTTTAGGGTTTGGGTTAAGGATTTGAGTTTTAATATCTGTGGTTTAGTGTTCAATGTTAGGGTTTTGGTATTTTGGACTTTGAGTTTAGGGTTTAGGGTTTAGGGTTAGGGTAAGGATAGGGTTAGGGTTTGAGTTAGGATTAGGGTTATAGTTTAGGTTTTTTAGCATTTAGGGTATGTGGTTTAGGATTTGAGGTTTAAAATCTATGGTTTATTGTTTAATGTGTGGGTTTTCGTATTTTGGACTTAGGTTTTTTTGGGACTTAGGGTTTAGGGTTAGGGTGTAGTTTTTTTTAAATATTGTTCAGGGTTTAGCATTTGAGGTTTAAAATCTATTGTTTAGTATTTAATGTTTGGGTTTTGGTATTTTGGGCTTAGGGTTTTGGGTTTATGGTTTAGAGTTAGGGTTAAGGTTAAGGTTAGGGTTAGGGTTAGGGTTAGGGTATTGGGTTCTTTTAGATTTTTGGGTTTAGGGTGTAGAATTTGAGGTTTAATATCAATGGTTTAGTATTTATTGTTTTGGTTTTGGTATTTTAGGATTGGGGTTTAGTGTTTGATGTTAGGTTTTTGGTATTTTGGGCATAGGGTTTAGGGTTAAGGTTAGGGTTAGTGTTAGGGTTAGGGTTTAGGTTTATTTTAGGGTTTCGGGTTTCGGGTTTAGGATTTTTGGTTTAACATCTATGGTTTAGTGTTTACTATTTGGTTTTGGTATTTTGGACTTGGGGTTTCGGGTTAATCGTTAGGATTAGGGTTAGGGTTAAGGTTGGTTTAGGGTTAGGGTTTAGTTTTTTTTTAGGTTTTGGGGTTTGGGTTAAGGATTTGAGTTTTAATATCTGTGGTTTAGTGTTCAATGTTAGAGTTTTGGTATTTTGGACTTTGACTTTAGGGTTTAGGGTTTAGTGTTAGGTAAGATAGAGTTAGGGTTTGAGTTAGGATTAGGGTTAGAGTTTAGTTTTTTTTAGGATTTAGGGTATGTGGTTTAGGATTTGAGGTTTAAAATCTATGGTATTAGTGTTTAATGTGTGGGTTTTCGCATTTTGGACTTAGGTTTTTTTTTGGACTTAGGGTTTAGGGTTAGGGTGTAGGTTTTTTTAAATATGGTTCAGGGTTTAGCATTTGAGGTTTAAAATCTATTTTTTAGTATTTAATGTTTGGTTTTGGTATTTTGGGCTTAGGGTTTCGGGTTTATGGCTTAGAGTTAGGGTTAAGGTTAAGGTTAGGGTTAGGGTTAGGGTTAAGGTTTGGGGTTCTTTTAGATTTTGGGTTTAGGGTGTAGAATTTGAGGTTTAATATAAATGGTTTAATATTTATTGTTTTTGTTTGGTATTTTGGGCTTGGGGTTTAGGGTTTATGGTAGGGTTAGGGTTGTGTTGATGTGAGGGTTTAGGTTGGTTTTAGGTTTTACGGTTTGGGGTTAAGGATTTGAGTTGTTATATCTATGGTTTAGCGTTTAACATTAGGGTTTTGGTATTTTTGGCTTTGAGTTTAGGGTATAGGGTTTTAGGTTAGGGTTAAGGATAGGGTTAGGGATAGTGTTCGTGTTAGGGTTAGGGTTAGGGTTATGATTTAGGTTGTTTTGTTTTTGGGGGGGGGTTAGGGTTTTTGGTTTAAAATCTATGGTTTAGTGTTTAATGTTTGGGTTTTAGTATTTTGGGCTTGGCGCTTTGGGTTAATGGTTAATGGTTAGGGTTATGGTTAAGGTTAAGGTTAGGGTTAGGGTTTTGGGTTCTTATGTTTTAGGGTTTGTGGTTTAGGATTTGAGATTTAAAATCTATGGTTTAGTGTTTAATGTTTGGGTTTTCGTATTTTGAACTTAGTTTTTTTTTCTTGGACTTAGGGTTTAGGGATTAAGGTTAGGGTTAGGGTTCGGATTAGGGTTCGGATGTAGTTTTTTTTTAGGTTTTATGGTTCTGGGTTTAGCATTTGAAATTTAAAATCTATGGTTTAATTAGTATTTAATGTTTGGGTTTTGATATTTTGGGCTTAGGGTTACGAGTTTATGGTTTAGAGTTAGGGTTAGGGTTAGGGTTAGGGTTTTGGTTTTTTTAGGTTTTTGGATTTAGGGTTTAGGATTTGAGGTTTAAATTAATGTTTTAGTGTTTAATGTTTGGGTTTTGGTATTATGGGGTTGGGGTGTAGGATTTATGTTAGGGTTAGGGTTAGGGTTAGGGTTTAGGTTATTTTTTTAGGTTTTAGGGTTTGGGGTTAAGGATTTGAGCTGTATATCTATGGTTTAGTGTTCAATGTTAGGGTTTTTGTATTTTGGGCTTTGGTTTAGGGTTTAGGGTTTAGGGTTAGGGTTAAAGATAATGTTAGGGTTAGGGTTTGGTGTGTTTTTAGGTTTTAGGTTTTGGGGTTTAGGATTTTCGCTATAACACTTTGGTTTAGTGTTTAAATTTTGGGTTTTGGTATTTTGGGCTTGGGGTTTTGGGTTAATAGTTTAAAGTTAGGGTTAGGGTTTTGGGTTAGGTTTAGGGTTTGGGTTAGGGTTAGGGTTAGAGTTTTTTTTTTTAGGTTTTAGGGATTGTGGTTAAGGATTTGAGGTTTAAAATCTATGGTTTAGTGTTTAATGTATGGGTTTTTATATTTTGGACTAAGGTTCTTTTTGGACTTAGGGTTTAGGTTTAGAGGGTAGGTTCATTTTAGGTTTTATGATTCAGGATTTAGCATTTGAGGTTTAAAATCTATTTTTTAGTGTTTAATATTTGGTTTTTTGTATTTTGGGCTTTGGGTTTAGTGTTTATTGTACGGTTATTCTTAGAGTTAATGTTTGGTTAGGGTTAGGTTTTAGGTTGTTTTTTAAGTTTTAGGTTTTGGGGTTATTTGAGTTGTAATATCCATCGTTTAGTGTTTAATGTTAGGTTTTTTTTATTTTAGGCATAGGGTTTAGGGTTAAGGTTAAGAATACGGTTAAGGTTAGTGTTAGGGTTAGGGTTTAGATTTATTTTAGGTTTTAGGTTTTAGGGTTTAGGAATTTTGGTATAACATCTATGGTTTAGTGTTTACTATTTGGGTTTTGGTATTTTGGACTTCGGGTTTTGGGTTAATGGTTAGGGTTAGGGTTAGGGTTAAGATTAGGGTTAGGGTTTAGTTTTTTTGTTAGGTTTTAGGGTTTGGGTTAAGGATTTGAGTTTTAATATCTGTGGTTTAGTGTTCAATGTTAGGGTTTTGGTATTTTGGACTTTGAGTTTAGGGTTTAGGGTTTAGAGTTAGGGTAAGGATAGGGTTAAGGTTTGAGTTAGGATTAGGGTTAGAGTTTAGGTTTTTTTATCATTTAGGGTATGTGGTTTAGGATTTGAGGTTTAAAATCTATGGTTTAGTGTTTAATGTGTGGGTTTTCGTATTTTGGACTCAGGTTTTTTTGGGACTTAGGGTTTAGGGTTAGGGTGTAGTTTTTTTTAAATATTGTTCAGGGTTTAGCATTTGAGGTTTAAAATCTATTGTTTAGTATTTAATGTTTGGGTTTTGGTATTTTGGGCTGAGGGTTTCGGGTTTATGGTTTAGAGTTAGGGTTAAGGTTAAGGTTAGGGTTAGGGTTAGGGTTAGGGTATTGGGTTCTTTTAGATTTTTGGGTTTAGGGTTTAGAATTTGAGTAATATCAATGGTTTAGTATTTATTGTTTTGGTTTTGGTATTTTAGGCTTGGGGTTTAGTGTTTAATGTTTGGTTTTTGGTATTTTGGGCATAGGGTTTAGCGTTAAGGTTAGGGTTAGTGTTAGAGTTAGGTTTTAGGTTTATTTTAGGTTTTAGGGTTTAGGGTTTAGGATTTTTGGTATAACATCTATGGTTTAGTGTTTACTATTTGGGTTTTGGTATTTTGGACTTGGGGTTTCGGGTTAATGGTTAGGGTTAGGGTTAGGGTTAAGGTTAGGGTTAGGGTTAGGGTTTAGTTTTTTTTTTAGATTTTGGGGTTTGGATTAAGGATTTGAGTTTTAATATCTGTGGTTTAGTGTTCAATGTTAGGGTTTTGGTATTTTGGACATTGACTTTAGGGTTTAGGGTTTAGGGTTAGGGTAAGGATATGGTTAGGGTTTGAGTTAGGATTAGGGTTAGAGTATAGGTTTTTTTAGGATTTAGGGTATGTGGTTTAGGATTTGAGGTTTAAAATCTATGATTTTAGTCTTTAATGTGTGGGTTTTCGTATTTTGGACATAGGTTTTTTTTTGGACTTAGGGTGTAGGTTTTTTTAAATATGGTTCAGCGTTTAGCATTTGAGGTTTAAAATCTATTTTTAGTATTTAATGTTTGGCTTTTGGTATTTTGGGCTTAGGATTTCGGGTTTATGGTTTAGATTTAGGGTTAAGGTTAAGGTTAGGGTTAGGGTTTGGGTTCTTTTAGATTCTGGGTTTAGGTGTAGAATTTGAGGTTTAATATCAATGGTTTAATATTTATTGTTTTGGTTTTCGTATTTTGGGCTTGGGGTTTAGGGTTTATGGTAGGGTTAGGGTTCGTGTTGATGTGAGGGTTTAGGTTATTTTTAGGTTTTAGGGTTTGGTTTAAGGATTTGAATTGTAATATCTATGGTTTAGCATTTAACATTAGGGTTTTGGTATTTTTGGCTTTGAGTTTAGGGTATAGGGTTTAGGGTTAGGGTTAAGGATAGGGTTAGGGATATTGTTCGTGTTAGTATTAGGGTTAGGGTTAGGGTTTAGGTTTTTTTGGGGGGGGGGTTAGGATTTTGGTTTAAAATCTATGGTTTAGTGTTTAGTGTTTGGGTTTTGGTATTTTGGGCTTGGCGCTTTGGGTTAATGGTTAAGGGTTAGGGTTAGGGTTAATGTTAAGGTTAGGGTTAGGGTTTTCTTAGGTTTTAGGGTTTGTGGTTTAGGATTTGAGATTTAAAATTTTGGTTTAGTGTTTAATGTTTGGGTTTTCGTATTTTGAACTTAGGTTTATTTTCTTGGACTTAGGGTTTAGGGATTAAGGTTAGGGTTAGGATGTAGGTTTTTTTTAGGTTTTATGGTTCTGGGTTAAGCATTTGAAATTTAAAATCTATGGTTTAATTAGTATTTAATGTTTGGGTTTTGATATTTTGGGCTTAGGGTTACGAGTTTATGGTTTAGAGTTACTGTTAGGGTTAGGGTTAGGGTTTTGGTTTTTTTAGGTTTTTGGATTTAGGGTTTAGGGTTTGAGGTTTAATATTAATGGTTTAGTGTTTAATGTTTGGGTTTTGGTATTATGGGGTTGGGGTTTAGTATTTATGGTAAGGTTAGGGTTAGGGTTAGGGTTTAGGTTGTTTTTTTAGGTTTTAGGGTTTAGGGTTAAGGATTTGAGCTGTATATCTATGATTTAGTGTTCAATGTTAGGGTTTTTGTATTTTGGGCTTTGGTTTAGGGTTTAGGGTTTAGGGTTAGGGTTATAGATAAGATTAGGGTTAGGGTTTGGTGTTTTTTTAGGTTTTAGGTTTTGGGGTTTAGGATTTTTGCTATAACAGTGTTTAAAGTTTGGGTTTTGGTATTTTGGGCTTGGGGTTTTGGGTTAATAGTTTAAAGTTAGGGTTAGGGTTTTGGGTTTGGTTTAGGGTTTGGGTTTGGGTTAGGGTTAGAGTTTTTTTTTTTAGGTTTTAGGGATTGTGGTTAAGGATTTGAGGTTTAAAATCTATGGTTTAGTGTTTAATGTATGGGTTTTTATATTTTGGACTAAGGTTCTTTTTGGACTTAGGGTTTAGGTTTAGGGTGTAGGTTCATTTTAGGTTTTATGATTCAGGATTTAGCATTTGAGGTTTAAAATCTATTATTTAGTGTTTAATATTTGGTTTTTTGTATTTTGGGCTTTGGGTTTAGTGTTTATTGTAGGGTTATTCTTAGAGTTAATGTTTGGGTTAGGGTTAGGTTTTAGGTTGTATTTTAAGTTTTAGGGTTTGGGGTTATTTGAGTTGTAATATCTATCGTTTAGTGTTTAATGTTAGGTTTTTGGTATTTTGGGCATAGGGTTTAGGGTTAAGGTTAAGGATACGGTTAAGGTTAGTGTTTGGGTTAGCGTTTAGATTTATTTTAGGTTTTAGGTTTAGGGTTTAGGATTTTTGGTATAACATCTATGGTTTAGTGTTTACTATTTGGGTTTTGGTATTTTGGACTTGGGGTTTCCGGTTAATGGTTAGGGTTAGGGTTAAGGTTAAGGTTAGGGTTAGGGTTAGGGTTTAGTTTTTTGTTAGGTTTTAGGGTTTGGGTTAAGGATTTGAGTTTTAATATTTATGGTTTAGTGTTCAATGTTAGGGTTTTTGTATTTTGGACTTTGAGTTAAGGGTTTAGGGTTAATGGTTAGGGTAAGGATAGGGTTAGGGTAAGGATATGGTTAGGGTTTTAGTTAGGATTAGGGTTAGAGTTTAGGTTTTTTTAGCATTTAGGGTATGCGGTTTAGGATTTTAGGTTTAAAATCTATGGTTTAGTGTTTAATGTGTGGGTTTTCGTATTTTGGACTTAGGTTTTTTTGGGACTTAGGGTTTAGGGTTAGGGTGTAGTTTTTTTAAAATATTGTTTAGGGTTTAGCATTTGAGGTTTAAAATCTATTGTTTAGTATTTAATGTTTGGGTTTTGGTATTTTGGGCTTAGGGTTTTGGGTTTATGGTTTAGAGTTAGGGTTAAGGTTAAGGTTAGGGTTAGGGTTAGGGTTAGGGTATTGGGTCCTTTTAGATTTTTGGGTTTAGGGTGTAGAATTTGAGGTTTAATATCAATGGTTTAGTATTTATTATTTTGGTTTTGGTATTTTAGGCTTGGGGTTTAGTGTTCAATATTAGGTTTTTGGTATTTTGGGCATAAGGTTTAGGGTTAAGGTTAAGGATAGCGTTAGGGTTAGGGTTAGTGTTAGGGTTTAGGTTTATTTTAGGGTTTAGGGTTTAGGGTTTAGGATTTTTGGTATAACATCTATGGTTTAGTGTTTACTATTTGGGTTTTGGTATTTTGGACTTGGGTGTCGGGTTAATGGTTAGGATTAGGGTTAGGGTTAAGGTTAGGGTTAGGGTTAGGGTTTAGTTTTTTTTTTTTAAGGTTTTGGGTTTGGGTTAAGGATTTGAGTTTTAATATCTGTGGTTTAGTATTCAATGTTAGAGTTTGGGTATTTTGGACTTTGACTTTAGGGTTTAGGGTTTAGGGTTAGGGTAAGGATAGGGTTAGGGTTTGAGTTAGGATTAGGGTTAGAGTTTAGTTTTTTTTAGGATTTAGGGTATGTGGTTTAGGATTTGAGGTTTAAAATCTATGGTTTTAGTGTTTAATGTGTGGGTTTTCGTATTTTGGACTTAGGTTTTTTTTTGGACTTAGGGTTTAGGGTTAGGGTGTAGGTTTTTTTAAATATGGTTCAGGGTTTAGCATTTGAGGTTTAAAATCTATTGTTTAGTATTTAATGTTTGGGTTTTGGTATTTTGGGCTTAGGGTTTTGGGTTTATGGTTTAGAGTTAGGGTTAAGGTTAAGGTTAGGGTTAGGGTTTTGGGTTCTTGTAGATTTTGGGTTTAGGGTGTAGAATTTGAGGTTTAATATCAATGGTTTAATATTTATTGTTTTGGTTTTGGTATTTTGGGCTTGGGGTTTAGGGTTTATGGTAGGGTTAGGGTTCGTATTGATGTGATGGTTTAGGTTGTTTTTAGGTTTCAGGGTTTGGGGTTAAGGATTTGAGTTGTAATATCTATGGTTTAGTGTTTAACATTAGGGTTTTTGTATTTTTGCCTTTGAGTTTAGGGTATAGGGTTTAGGGTTAGGGTTAAGGATAGGGTTAGGGATAGTGTTCATGTTAGGGTTATGGTTATGGTTAGGGTTTAGTTTTTTTTGGGGGGTTTAGGGTTTTTGGTTTAAAATCTAAGTTTAGTGTTTAATGTTTGGGTTTTGTTATTTTCGGCTTGGCGTTTTGGGTTAATGGTTAAGGGTTAGGGTTAGGGTTAAGGTTAAGGTTAGGGTTAGGGTTTTGGTTGTTTTAGGTTTTAGGGTTTGTGGTTTAGGATTTGAGATTTAAAATCTATGGTTTAGTGTTTAATGTTTGGGTTTTCGTATTTTGAACTTAGGTTTTCTTTCTTGGACTTAGGGTTTAGGGATTAAGGTTAGGGTTAGGGTTAGGATTAGGGTTAGGATTTAGTTTTTTTTTAGGTTTTATGGTTCTGGGTTTAGCATTTGAAATTTAAAATCTATGGTTTAATTAGTATTTAATGTTTGGATTTTGATATTTTGGGCTTAGGGTTACGAGTTTATGGTTTAGAGTTAGGGTTAGGGTTAGGGTTAGGGTTTTGGTTTTTTAGGTTTTTGGATTTAGGGTTTAGGATTTGAGGTTTAAAATTAATGGCTTAGTGTTTAATGTTTGGGTTTTGGCATTATGGGGTTGGGGTTTAGTATTTATGGTAAGGTTAGGGTTAGGTTTAGGGTTTAGTTTTTTTTTTTAGGTTTCAGGGTTTGGGTTAAGGATTTGAGCTGTATATCTATGATTTAGTGTTCAATGTTAGGATTTTTGTATTTTGTGCTTTGGTTTAGGGTTTAGGGTTTAGGGTTAGGGTTAAAGATAAGATTAGGGTTAGGGTTTGGTGTTTTTTTAGGTTTTAGGTTTTGGGGTTTAGGATTTTTGCTATAACACTTTGGTTTAGTGTTTAAAGTTTGGGTTTTGGTATTTTGGGCTTGGGGTTTTGGGTTAATAGTTTAAAGTTAGGGTTAGGGTTTTGGGTTAGGTTTTGGGTTTGGTTAGGGTTAGGGTTATATTTTTTTTTTAGGTTTTAGGGATTGTGGTTAAGGATTTGAGGTTTAAAATCAATGGTTTAGTGTTTAATGTATGGGTTTTTATATTTTGGACTAAGGTTCTTTTTGGACTTAGGGTTTAGGTTTAGGGTGTAGGTTCATTTTAGGTTTTATGATTCAGGATTTAGCATTTGAGGTTTAAAATCTATTGTTTAGTGTTTAATATTTGGTTTTTTGTATTTTGGGCTTTGGGTTTAGTGTTTATTGTAGGATTATTCTTAGAGTTAATGTTTGGGTTAGGGTTAGGTTTTAGCTTTTTTTAAGTTTTAGGGTTTGGGGTTATTTGAGTTGTAATATCTATCGTTTAGTGTTTAATGTTAGGTTTTTGGTATTTTGGGCATAGGGTTAAGGGTTAAGGTTAAGGATACGGTTAAGGTTAGTGTTAGGGTTAGGGTTTAGATTTATTTTAGGGTTTAGGGTTTAGGGTTTAGGATTTTTGGTATAACATCTATGGTTTAGTGTTAACTATTTGGGTTTTGGTATTTTGGACTTGGGGTTTCGGGTTAATAGTTAGGGTTAGGGTTAGGGTTAAGGTTAGGGTAAGGGTTAGGGTTTAGTTTTTTTGTTAGGTTTTAGGGTTTGGGTTAAGGATTTGAGTTTAAATATCTGTGGGTTAGTGTTCAATGTTAGGGTTTTGGTATTTTGGACTTTGAGTTTAGGGTTTAGGGTTTAGGGTTAGGGTAAGGATAGGGTTAGGGTTTGAGTTAGGATTAGGGTTAGAGTTTAGTTTTTTTTAGCATTTAGGGTATGCGGTTTAGGATTTGAGGTTTAAAATATATGGTTTAGTGTTTAATGTGTGGGTTTTCGTATTTAGGACTTAGGGTTTAGGGTTAGGGTGTATTTTGTTTTTAAATATTGTTCAGGGTTTAGCATTTGAGGTTTAAAATCTATTGTTTAGTATTTAATGTTTGGGTTTTGGTATTTTGGGCTTAGGGTTTCGGGTTTATGGTTTAGAGTTAGGGTTAAGGTTAGGGTTAGGGTTAGGGTTAGGGTATTTGGTTCTTTTAGATTTTTGGGTTTAGGGTGTAGAATTTGTGGTTTAATATCAATGGTTTAGTATTTATTGTTTTGGTTTTGGTATTTTTGTCACGACCCAAATCGGGCCGCGCAGTGGCACCCACACTTATCTTACTATGTGAGCGAACCAACCAATCTAAACCCCAACATTTCAAGACATAATGAACAAAATACAATGCGGAAGACTTAAAACTCATTAACGAAATCAAATTAATAACTTCTAAATTTATAACTCATTATCCCCAAAATCTGGAAGTCATCACCACAAGAACATCTATGATCAAATTACTAAACTAAGAGTATTCTAAGAAGCTAAAATAAATAAAAAGCTAGTCCATGCCGGAACTTCAAGGCATCAAGACATGAGGAAGAAGATCCAGTCCAAGCTAGAAGCATTAGCTCACCCTGAAATCCGATGTAATGTAGACTGGCTAGAGTTGCGGTTGAGTTGAAGACGACGGTACGTTTGCTGCACTCCACAAATAACAAAGAAAGAAACATACAAGTAGGGGTCAGTACAAAACACGAGTACTGAGTAGGTATCATCGGCCAACTCAAAATAGAAAACAGTATATATCAGATAATATCATAAAATCAACTAATATCCTTAACATGCGGCATTTACAATTACCATAACTCTTGGTCACAACACCAAGCACATCAATGAGGACTCACGCCTCCCCATCATACTCATTTGGGAATTAGGTTCATTAAATTGAGTACATTAACATCTTTGAAGATTCATTATCTTTATTCCTCTCGTGTCGGTACGTGACACTCTGCTCCATAAACTATCCTGGTGTCGGAACGTGACACTCCGATCCTCATATACTATCCTGGTACCGGAACGTGGCACCCGATCCATATACTATCCTGGTGTCGGAACGTGACACTCCGATCCATATACTATCCTGGTGTCGGAACGTGACACTCCGATCCTCATATACTATCCTGGTACCGGAACGTGGCACCCGATCCTCTATTACTATCCTGGTGTCGGAACGTGACACCCGATCCTCATTACTATCCTGGTCGGAACGTGCACCCGATCCCCTAATCTCACTACTTTCGTTCATCAAGCCTTCTTTTATACCAAGGCATCATCATTAACAAAGTAGATTAGGGTTTTTCAAGATTTAGGATTCAATAGCCTCATCATGCTTAGTTTATCATAATTATATAATCACATTCATGCAAGCATACAATTAAGCATATAGAAGGGTTTACAATACGACCAATACATATCATTCGCTATTAAGAGTTTACTACGAATAGCATAAACCATAACCTACCTCCACCGAAGAATTCGTGATCAAGCAAGCAATTTCCCCAAGGCTGCGTTTTTCCTCTCTCTCGATCGATCGTTTCTCCCTCTCTTGTTCTTTCTATTTTTCTTGTTCAAACCCTCTTTCTTTTACCCTAATTAACATATAATTAAATATAAAAGATGATAGAATAACCCACTAATTAATTCAAGGTTATCTCTTTTAACCCCCAAGTAATTGAGTTATTAATATTAAACCACTCACTTTATAATTATAAGCAGGAATAGTCCAAAACGCCCCTTAAAATATTTACAGAAATCCGACCCAGCCTGGGATTACGCAATCTGTGACGGCCCGTCGTGCCTGCGACGGTTCGTCCTGCTGCTTCCGTCGCAGAGTTCAGAGACTAACTTTTTACTAAGGGTCTGTGACGGTCCGTCGTGCCTACGACGGTCCGTCCTGCACTTCCGTCACGAAGCTCAGAGACTTGCTCCCAGTACCCAATTTTCAAGAGTTGAAGTGTTTTGGAACGGAGGCTCATGACGGTCCGTCCTGCAGATCCGTCTCAGAGTTCAGAGAGTCGATTTCAGTATTCTAAGTGTTTTGGAACAAGACCCCCTCGACGGTCCGTCGTGCCCATGACGGTCCGTCGTGGGATCCGTTGTCTCAGCCAGTTTTTCCAGAAATAAAATCTGTTGCTCAAAACGACTAAACAGGTCGTTACAATAGATACCAATTTACCCATCGTTCGTCCTCGAACGATCACAAGAATAAAAACAAGGGCGAAGAGGAGTACCTGAATCTGTAAACAGATGTGGGTATCTTTCTCGCATATCAGCCTCCTTCTCCCAAGTGGCCTCTTCAACTGGTCGATTCTTCCATTGAACTTTGATGGATGCGATTTCCCTTGATCTCAACTTGCGGACTTCCCTATCTAGAATAGCAACAGGTTCCTCCTCATAAGACAAGTTTTCATCAAGAAGAACTGAATCCCAACGAATGATGTAGTTTCCATCCCCATGGTATCTTTTCAACATAGACACATGAAATACCGGATGCACTCCTGACAGCCCTGGAGGCAAGGCTAATTCATAAGCCACCTCCCCTACTCGCTTAAGTACTTCAAATGGTCCAATATACCTTGGGCTTAGCTTACCTCTTTTACCAAACCGCATCACCCCTTTCATGGGTGAGACCTTCAGCAAGACTTGTTCACCCTCCATGAACTCCAAGTCTCTAACCTTTCGATCTGCATATTCTTTTTGCCTACTTTGAGCCGCTAAAAGCTTTTCTTGGATAGATTTCACCTTCTCTAATGAATCCCTCAAAAGATCAGTACCCCAAGGTCTAACCTCAAATGCATCAAACCAACCAATGGGAGACCTACATCTCCTCCCATACAATGCCTCAAATGGAGCCATGTCAATACTGGAGTGATAGCTATTATTGTATGAAAATTCCGCTAAGGGTAAGAAGTTATCCCAATGACCACCAAATTCTATCACACATGCACGAAGCATATCCTCCAATACCTGAATCGTTCGCTCCGACTGACCATCGGTCTGAGGGTGAAATGCAGTACTAAGGTCCAACCTAGTACCTAACTCCGCATGCAATGTTCTCCAAAACTTAGAAGTAAACTGCGTACCTCTATCTGATATGATAGAAAGTGGAACTCCATGCAATCGAACAATTTCTGAGATATAGATTTTGGCTAACTTTTCTGCATTGTAGGTCACCTTGACCGGAATGAAGTGAGCAGACTTAGTTAATCTGTCCACAATTACCCAAATAGAATCAAACTTACCCAATGTCTTTGGAAGACCAACCACAAAGTCCATTGCAATTCTCTCCCACTTCCATTCAGGAATGGGCATTCTCTGAAGTGTTCCTCCAGGTCTCTGGTGTTCATACTTTACTTGCTGGCAATTTGGACATTTGGCAACAAAATCAACAATGTCGCGCTTCATTCTACTCCACCAAAAGTGTTGCTTTAGGTCACGGTACATCTTGGTTGCACCAGGATGTATAGAATATCCGGAACTATGAGCCTCTGTAAGAATAGTGTGGATCAAATCATCAACACGGGGCACACATACCCTTCCCTTAATCCTTAAAACACCTTCCTCATCAATTATTGCTTCTTTAGCCTCTCCTCGCAACACCATATCCCGAATTCGGCTTAGTTTCTCATCATCAAACTGTTTTCCCTTGATCTTGTCAAGAAAAGAAGATTTCGCCTCCACACCAGCCAAAAATCCTCCCTTTTCATTTACTTCTAGCCTCATAAAGTCATTAGCCAAGTTCTGGATTTCTCTAGCCAACGGGCGTCTAGAAACTTGCAAGTGAGCTAGACTCCCCATGCTTCCTGCCTTCCTACTTAAAGCATCTGCCACAACATTAGCTTTTCCCGGATGATACAGAATAGTGATATCGTAGTCCTTCAGTAGTTCCATCCATCTCCTCTGTCTCAAATTCAAATCTTTCTGAGTAAAGACATACTGTAGGCTACGATGATCCGTATAGACTTCACACTTAACCCCATATAGATAGTGTCTCCATTGCTTTAATGCAAACACTACCGCAGCCAATTCCAAATCATGGGTCGGATAGTTACGTTCATGCACCTTTAATTGCCTCGAAGCATAAGCAATTACATTCTTCTCTTGCATTAGCACTGCACCCAAACCCGAATAGGATGCATCACAATAGACAATGAAATTCTTACCTTCCACTGGCAGGGTAAGGATTGGTGCAGTAGTCAACAAGGTCTTGAGTTTCTGAAAGCTTTCCTCACACTCATCCGACCATACAAATGGAACATTCTGCTTAGTCAAGTTCGTCAATTGGGAAGCAATAGAAGAGAATCCTTTGACAAATCGACGGTAATAGCTAGCTAACCCAACAAAGCTCCTTATTTCTGACACATTAGTAGGTCTTACCCAATTCTTCACTGTTTCAATCTTAGAAGGATCCACCATTACTCCATCCTTAGAAACCACGTGCCCCAAGAAGGACACTGAATCTAGCCAGAACTCACACTTGGAGAATTTGGCATAAAGCCTTTTCTCCCTTAATACTTCCAACACAATTCTCAAATGTTCTTCATGTTCCTCCTTACTCCTGGAGTATATCAGTATATCATCAATAAATACGATCACAAAGAGATCCAGATATGGCTTAAAAATCCCGTTCATCAAGCTCATGAAAGCGGCAGGGGCATTCGTAAGACCAAAAGACATTACTACAAATTCGTAATGCCCATACCTGGTTCTAAAAGCAGTCTTTGGTACATCTGTTGCCCGTATTTTCAATTGATGATAACCGGATCTTAAATCAATCTTAGAGAAGACACAAGCACCTTGTAACTGATCGAACAAATCATCAATGCGAGGAATGGGATACTTGTTCTTAATAGTTACCTTGTTCAACTGCCGGTAGTCTATGCACATCCGAAAACTCCCATCCTTCTTCTTCACAAATATCACCGGAGCACCCCAAGGGGATGCACTCGGTCTAATGAAACCCTTATTTAACAACTCTTGAAGTTGGGCCTTTAGCTCCCTTAACTCCGCTGGGGCCATCCTATAAGGGGGTATGGAAATGGGGCGAGTACCCGGTTCCAGATCAATGCAAAAATCGATATCTCTATCCGGTGGCATACCAGGAAGATCTGCAGGGAACACATCCAGAAACTCACGGACTATCGAAACCGACTCAATTGAAGGTACTGGAGTAGTGTCATCCCTGAGATGTGCCAAGAAAGATAAACACCCTTTGCTAACCATTCTCTTAGCACGAAGAAAGGAGATGATACGAACCGGAGTGGAAGTGTAGTCACCCTCCCACACTAACGGATCTGTCCCAGGCTTGGCCAACGTTACAGTTTTTGCATTACAATCTAAGATCGCAAAATTCGGAGAAAGCCAAGTCATACCCAGAATTACATCGAAGTCAACCATTTCTAGGATAACCAAATCTACATAAGTGTTGCTCCCCACAAAAGTCACCAAACAGGACCTATATACTTTTTCAACTATCACAGACTCACCCACCGGAGTAGAAACACGAATAGGCATGTCAAGCAATCCGCAATGTAAATTAAGACCAGTAGCAAATGAGGAAGATACATATGAAAATGTGGAGCCAGGATCAAATAATACAGAAGCCATGCAATCACAAACCCAAAGATTACCTGTGATAACAGCATCAGATGCTTCCGCTTCAGACCGCCCGGGGAAAGCGTAACAATGGGCCCTATCACCTGTCTGCCCGTTGCCCCTACCATGTGGTGTTGTAGTAGCTCCAGTTTGCCCATCACCTCGGCCGTTTTGGTGACCACCATTACCTCGACCACCACGTCCTCCAGAATGACGGCCTCTTCCATGACCACCTCTACCTCTGACTATGGGAGGTCTGTAACTCTGTTTTGGACAATACCTCTTAATGTGTCCAGTCTCCCCACATCCATAACACTCTCTGGATTCAAGCATCGGTCTCTGTGAGAATGACGAAGTCTGGGAATAACCTCCAACCTCAGAGAAATGTTGGCCGGTCTGAGGTGGACCCCCAACTACAGTCTGTAGTGAAGACTGAATTGGTCGGACTGAGTAACCTCCTGAACCCTGTCCTCTAGAGTAAGAACCATTAAACTCACCTCCTTTTCGAAACCTTTTTGATGTCGATGCCATAGTGAAGTCATCTGGCTTCACTCCTTCCACCTCTATCACGAAGTCTACCACTTCTTGAAAGGATTTTGCCGTAGCCGCTACCTGTAAGGATGAAATCCGCAATTCTGACCTCAACCCCTTCACAAAACGGCGAATCCGCTCTTGTGGACTGAAACAAAGTTGGGTGGCATACCTGGATAATGCACGAAACTTAGCCTCATATGCAGTAACCGACATCCTACCTTGCTCTAGGCTCAAGAACTCATCTCTTTTCCTATCCCTCAAAGTCCGGGGGATATACTTCTCCATAAACAAGCTAGAGAATGAGGCCCAAGTCATAGGTGGTGCCTCTGTTGGTTGACACTCAACATGTGACCGCCACCACATTTTGGCGTTCCCTTGAAACTGATAAGTCACAAACTCTACACCAAACCGTTCTACTATACCCATCTTGTGTAGTAGATCATGACAGTCAACCAGAAACTCGTAGGCATCCTCAGATTCAGCACCCTTGAAGACTGGAGGTTTCAATTTCAAGAACTTACTGAAAAGTTCATGCTGATCATTTGTCATTATAGGCCCTGTAGTCAGACGAGGAAACGTGCCTATTTCCAATGAGGCATCCATGCGGGGAGCCACAGTAGCTGCATGTTGTACTTCCGGAACCTGAGGTGCTGGTGCAGAAAACACTGGAGGTGTCTGGCCCTGATCAGATAACCCGCTAAGATAAGCAAGAACCTGATTGATCATCTCTGGGGTAGGTTGGGGTGGTAATTCCTCATTCTGCACTTGTTCAGTCTCCCCTTCCTCACCCTCTCTTATCACTTCTTCAGTCGGTGGAGGAGTCACCGCCCTGGTACTAGATGGGCTAGGTGCTTGTCCTCTTCCCCTAGAGGACGTCCTCCCGCGACCTCTACCACGGCCTCTTGCCACTGCTCCTCTCCGAGCTACAGCCCCAGTGGCTGGCTCAGATGCATCTTGTCTTGCCGGTGTTGGTGTTGGCGCAGTTGTTGCTCTAGTTCTAACCATCTGCGAAATAGAGTGAAGATGGTCAGATACCAATTTGTATCACCTAGATACCAATTGGATCCAAGTAATAGCACGAAAGAAAGAATGAAAGAATGGAATTTTCCTAAAGTCTTATAGCCTCTCAAAGAAAAGTAAAGGCGTCCCCCTACCGTTCCTTAAGACTCTACTAGACTCGTTCTTGTGTGATGAGACCAACGAACCTAATGCTCTGATACCAAGTTTGTCACGACCCAAATCGGCCGCGCAGTGGCACCCACACTTATCCTACTATGTGAGCGAACCAACCAATCTAAACCCCAACATTTCAAGACATAATGAACAAAATACAATGCGGAAGACTTAAAACTCATTAACGAAATCAAATTAATAACTTCTAAATTTATAACTCATTATCCCCAAAATCTGGAAGTCATCACCACAAGAACATCTATGATCAAATTACTAAACTAAGAGTATTCTAAGAAGCTAAAATAAATAAAAAGCTAGTCCATGCCGGAACTTCAAGGCATCAAGACATGAGGAAGAAGATCCAGTCCAAGCTAGAAGCATTAGCTCACCCTGAAATCCGATGTAATGTAGACTGGCTAGAGTTGCGGTTGAGTTGAAGACGACGGTACGTTTGCTGCACTCCACAAATAACAAAGAAAGAAACATACAAGTAGGGGTCAGTACAAAACACGAGTACTGAGTAGGTATCATCGGCCAACTCAAAATAGAAAACAGTATATATCAGATAATATCATAAAATCAACTAATATCCTTAACATGCGGCATTTACAATTACCATAACTCTTGGTCACAACACCAAGCACATCAATGAGGACTCACGCCTCCCCATCATACTCATTTGGGAATTAGGTTCATTAAATTGAGTACATTAACATCTTTGAAGATTCATTATCTTTATTCCTCTCGTGTCGGTACGTGACACTCTGCTCCATAAACTATCCTGGTGTCGGAACGTGACACTCCGATCCTCATATACTATCCTGGTACCGGAACGTGGCACCCGATCCATATACTATCCTGGTGTCGGAACGTGACACTCCGATCCATATACTATCCTGGTGTCGGAACGTGACACTCCGATCCTCATATACTATCCTGGTACCGGAACGTGGCACCCGATCCTCTATTACTATCCTGGTGTCGGAACGTGCACCCGATCCTCTATACTATCCTGGTCGGAACGTGACACCCGATCCCCTAATCTCACTACTTTCGTTCATCAAGCCTTCTTTTATACCAAGGCATCATCATTAACAAAGTAGATTAGGGTTTTTCAAGATTTAGGATTCAATAGCCTCATCATGCTTAGTTTATCATAATTATATAATCACATTCATGCAAGCATACAATTAAGCATATAGAAGGGTTTACAATACGACCAATACATATCATTCGCTATTAAGAGTTTACTACGAATAGCATAAACCATAACCTACCTCCACCGAAGAATTCGTGATCAAGCAAGCAATTTCCCCAAGGCTGCGTTTTTCCTCTCTCTCGATCGATCGTTTCTCCCTCTCTTGTTCTTTCTATTTTTCTTGTTCAAACCCTCTTTCTTTTACCCTAATTAACATATAATTAAATATAAAAGATGATAGAATAACCCACTAATTAATTCAAGGTTATCTCTTTTAACCCCAAGTAATTGAGTTATTAATATTAAACCACTCACTTTATAATTATAAGCAGGAATAGTCCAAAACGCCCCTTAAAATATTTACAGAAATCCGACCCAGCCTGGGATTACGCAATCTGTGACGGCCCGTCGTGCCTGCGACGGTCCGTCCTGCTGCTTCCGTCGCAGAGTTCAGAGACTAACTTTTTACTAAGGGTCTGTGACGGTCCGTCGTGCCTACGACGGTCCGTCCTGCACTTCCGTCACGAAGTTCAGAGACTTGCTCCCAGTACCCAATTTTCAAGAGTTGAAGTGTTTTGGAACGGAGGCTCATGACGGTCCGTCGTGTCTGTGACGGTCCGTCCTGCAGGTCCGTCACAGAGTTCAGAGAGTCGATTTCAGTATTCTAAGTGTTTTGGAACAAGACCCCCTCGACGGTCCGTCGTGCCCATGACGGTCCGTCGGGATCCGTTGTCTCAGCCAGTTTTTCCAGAAATAAAATCTGTTGCTCAAAACGACTAAAACAGGTCGTTACACTTAGGGTTTAGGTTAGGGTGTAGGTTTTTTTTAAATAGTTCAGGGTTTAGCATTTGAGTTTAAAATCTATTGTTTAGTATTTAATGTTTGGGTTTTGGTATTTTGGGCTTAGGGTTTTCGGGTTTATAGTTAGAGTTAGGGTTAAGGTTAAGGTTAGGGTTAGGGTTTGGGTTCTTTTAGATTTTGGGTTTAGGGTGTAGAATTTGAGGTTTAATATTAATGGTTTAATTTATTGTTTTGGTTTTGGTATTTTGGCGTGGGGTTTAGGGTTTAAGGTTAGGGTAGGGTGTGTTGATGTAGGGTTTAGGTTGTTTTAGGTTTAGGTTTGGGGTTAAGGATTTGAGTTGTAATTATCTATGGTTTGTGTTTAACAGTAGGTTTTGTATTTTTGGCTTTGAGTTTAGGTTATTGGGTTAGGATAGTGTTCAGTTTAGTTATGGGTTTAGTTGTAGGGTTTAGGTTTTTTGGGGGGGTTTTGGGTTTTTTTAAAATCTATGTTTAGTGTTAATGTTTGGGTTTTGTATTTTCGCTTGCGTTTTGGGTTAATGTTAAGGGGTTAGGGTTTAGGGTTAAGGTTAGTAGGGTTAGGGTTTTGGTTTTTTTAGGTTTTAGGGTTTGTGGTTTAGGATTTGAGATTTAAAATCATGGTTTAGTGTTTAATGTTTGGTTTTCTATTTTAACTTAGTTTTTCTTTCTGGACTTAGGGTTTAGGGATTAAGGTTAGGGTTAGGGTTCGGATTAGGGTTAGGATGTAGTTTTTTAGGTTTTATGGTTCTGGGTTTAGCAATTTGAAATTTAAAAATCTAGGTTATTAGTATTTAATGTTTGGATTTTGATATTTTGGGCTTAGGTTACGAGTTTATGGTTTAGAGTTAGGGTTAGGGTTTTTGTTTTTTTAGGTTTTTGGATTTAGGGTTTAGGATTTGAGGTTTAATATTAATGGTTAGTGTTTAATGTTTGGGTTTGGTATTATGGGGTTGGGGTTTAGTATTAGGTAATGTTTAGGGTTAGGTTTAGTTTAGGTTGTTTTTTAGGTTTGGTTTGGGGTTAAGATTTGAGTTGTATATCTATGTTTAGTGTTTAATGTTAGGGTTTTTGTTATTTGGCTTTGGTTAGGGTTTAGGGGTTTAGGTTAGGGTTAAAGATAAGATTAGGGTTAGATTGTGTTTTTTTAGGTTTTAGGTTTTGGGTTTAGGATTTTTGCTATAACACTTTTGGTTTAGTGTTTAATGTTTGGGTTTTGGTATTTTGGGCTTGGGGTTTTGGGTTAATAGTTTAAAGTTAGGGTTAGGGTTTTGGGTTAGGTTTAGGGTTTGGGTTAGGGTTAGGGTTAGATTTTTTTTTTAGGTTTTAGGGATTGTGGTTAAGGATTTGAGGTTTAAAATCTATGGTTTAGTGTTTAATGTATGGGTTTTTATATTTTGGACTAAGGTTTTTTTGGACTTAGGGTTTAGGTTTAGAGGGTAGGTTCATTTTAGGTTTTATGATTCAGGATTTAGCATTTGGAGGTTTAAAATCTATTTTTTAGTGTTTAATATTTGGTTTTTTGTATTTTGGGCTTTGGGTTTAGTGTTTATGTAGGGTTTATTCTTAGAGTTAATGTTTGGGTGAGGGTTAGGTTTTAGGTTGTTTTTAAAGTTTTAGGGTTTGGGGTTATTTGAGTTGTAATATCTATCGTTTAGTGTTTAATGTTAGGTTTTTTATTTTGGGCATAGGGTTTAGGGTTAAGGTTAAGATACGGTTAGGTTAGTGTTAGGTTAGGTTTAGATTTATTTTAGGTTTTAGGTTTTAGGGTTTAGGATTTTTGGTATAACATCTATGGTTTAGTGTTTACTATTTTGGTTTTGGTATTTTGGACTTGGGGTTTTGGGTTAATGGTTAGGGTTAGGGTTAGGGTTAAGATTAGGGTTAGGGTTAGGGTTTAGTTTTTTTGTTAGGTTTTAGGATCTGGGTTAAGGATTTGAGTTTTAATATTTGTGGTTTAGTGTTCAATGTTAGGTATTTGGTATTTTGGACTTTGAGTTTAGGGTTTAGGGTTTAGGGTTAGGGTAAGGATAGGGTTAAGGTTTGAGTTAGGATTAGGGTTAGAGTTTAGGTTTTTTTTAGCATTTAGGGTATGTGGTTTAGGATTTGAGGTTTAAAATCTATGGTTTAGTGTTTAATGTGTGGGTTTTCGTATTTTGGACTTAGGTTTTTTTGGGACTTAGGGTTTAGGGTTAGGGTGTAGTTTTTTTTATATTGTTCAGGGTTTAGCATTTGAGGTTTAAAATCTATTGTTTAGTATTTAATGTTTGGGTTTTGGTATTTGGGCTTAGGGTTTCGTGTTTAGGTTTAGAGTTAGGGTTAAGGTTAAGTTAGGGTTAGGGTATTGGGTTCTTTTGATTTTGGGTTTAGTGTGTAGAATTTGAGTAATATCAATGGTTTAGTATTTATTGTTTTGGTTTTGGTATTTTAGGCTTGGGGTTTAGTGTTTAATGTTAGGTTTTTGGTATTTTGGGCATAGGGTTTAGGGTTAAGGTTAGGGTTAGGGTTAGGGTTAGGTTTTAGGTTTATTTTAGGTTTTAGGGTTTAGGGTTTAGGATTTTTGGTATAACATCTATGGTTTAGTGTTTACTATTTGGGTTTTGGTATTTTGGACTTGGGGTTTCGGGTTAATGGTTAGGATTAGGGTCAGGGTTAAGGTTAGGGTTAGGGTTAGGGTTTATTTTTTTTTTAGATTTTGGGGTTTGGATTAAGGATTTGAGTTTTAATATCTGTAGTTTAGTGTTCAATGTTAGGGTTTTGGTATTTTGGACTTTGACTTTAGGGTTTAGGGTTTAGGGTTAGGGTAAGGATATGGTTAGGTTTGAGTTAGGATTAGGGTTAGAGTATAGGTTTTTTTAGGATCTAGGGTATGTGGTTTAGGATTTGAGGTTTAAAATCTATGGTTTTAGTGTTTAATATGTGGGTTTTCGTATTTTGGACATAGGTTTTTTTTTGGACTTAGGGTTTAGGGTTAGGGTGTAGGTTTTTTTAAATATGGTTCAGCGTTTAGCATTTGAGGTTTAAAATCTATTTTTTAGTATTCAATGTGTGGCTTTTGGTATTTTGGGCTTAGGATTTCGGGTTTATGGTTTAGATTTAGGGTTATCGTTAAGGTTAGGGTTAGGGTTAGGGTTAGGGTTTGGGGTTCTTTTAGATTCTGGGTTTAGGGTGTAGAATTTGAGGTTTAATATCAATGGTTTAATATTTATTATTTTGGTTTTGGTATTTTGGGCTTGGGGTTTAGGGTTTATGGTAGGGTTTGGGTTCGTGTTGATGTGAGGGTTTAGGTTGTTTTTAGGTTTTAGGGTTTGTGTTTAAGGATTTGAGTTGTAATATCTATGGTTTAGCATTTAACATCAGGGTTTTGGTATTTTTGGCTTTGAGTTTAGGGTATAGGGTTTAGGGTTAGGGTTAAGGATAGGGTTAGGGATATTGTTCGTGTTAGGGTTAGGGTTAGGGTTAGGGTTTAGGTTTTTTTGGGGAGGTTTAGGGTTTTTGGTTTAAAATCTATGGTTTAGTGTTTAGTGTTTGGGTTTTGGTATTTTCGGCTTGGCGCTTTGGATTAATGGTTAAGGGTTAGGGTTAGGGTTAATGTTAAGGTTAGGGTTAGGGTTTTCTTAGGTGTTAGGGTTTGTGCTTTACGATTTGAGATTTAAATTTTTTTGTTTAGTGTTTAATGTTTGGGTTTTCGTATTTTGAACTTAGGTTTTTTTTCTTGGACTTAGGGTTTAGGGATTAAGGTTAGGGTTAGGATGTAGGTTTTTTTAGGTTTTATGGTTCTGGGTTAAGCATTTGAAATTAAAAATCTATGGTTTAATTAGTATTTAATGTTTGAGTTTTGATATTTTGGGCTTAGGGTTACGAGTTTATGGTTTAGAGTTAGTTAGGGTTAGGGATTAGGGTTTTGGTTTTTTAGGTTTTTGGATTTAGGGTTTAGGGTTTAGGTTTAATATTAATGGTTTAGTGTTTAATGTTTGGGTTTTGGTATTATGGGGTTGGGGTTTAGTATTTATGGTAAGGTTAGGGTTAGGTTTAGGGTTTAGGTTGTTTTTTTAGGTTTTAGGGTTTGGGGTTAAGGATTTGAGCTGTATATCTATGATTTAGTGTTCAATGTTAGGGTTTTTGTATTTTTGGCTTTGGTTTAGGGTTTAGGGTTTAGGGTTAGGGTTATAGATAAGATTAGGGTTACGGTTTGGTGTTTTTTTAGGTTTTAGGTTTTGCGGTTTAGGATTTTTGCTATAACACTTTTGTTTAGTGTTTAAAGTTTGGGTTTTGGTATTTTGGGCTTGGGGTTTTGGGTTAATAGTTTAAAGTTAGGGTTAGGGTTTTGGGTTAGGTTTAGGGTTTGGGTTAGGGTTAGGGTTAGAGTTTTTTTTTTTTAGGTTTTAGGGATTGTGGTTAAGGATTTGAGGTTTAAAATCTATGGTTTAGTGTTTAATGTATGGGTTTTTATATTTTGGACTAAGGTTCTTTTTGGACTTAGGGTTTAGGTTTAGGGTGTAGGTTCATTTTAGGTTTTATGATTCAGGATTTAGCATTTGAGGTTTAAAATCTATTGTTTAGTGTTTAATATTTGGTTTTTTGTATTTTGGGCTTTGGGTTTAGTGTTTATTGTAGGGTTATTCTTAGAGTTAATGTTTGGGTTAGGGTAAGGTTTTAGGTTGTTTTTTAAGTTTTAGGGTTTGGGGTTATTTGAGTTGTAATATCTATCGTTTAGTGTTTAATGTTAGGTTTTTGGTATTTTGGGCATAGGATTTAGGGTTAAGGTTAAGGATACGGTTAAGGTTAGTGTTAGGGTTAGGGTTTAGATTTATTTTAGGTTTTAGGGTTTAGGGTTTAGGATTTTTGGTATAACATCTATGGTTTAGTGTTTACTATTTGGGTTTTGGTATTTGGACTTGGGGTTTCCGGTTAATGGTTAGGGTTAGGGTTAGGGTTAAGGTTAGGGTTAGGGTTAGGGTTTAGTTTTTTTGTTAGGTTTTAGGGTTTGGGTTAAGGATTTGAGTTTTAATATCTGTGGTTTAGTGTTCAATGTTAGGGTTTTGGTATTTTGGACTTTGAGTTTAGGGTTTAGGGTTTAGGGTTAGGGTAAGGATAGGGTTAGGGTTTGAGTTAGGATTAGGGTTAGAGTTTAGGTTTTTTTAGCATTTAGGGTATGCGGTTTAGGATTTTAGGTTTAAAATCTATGGTTTAGTGTTTAATGTGTGGGTTTTCATATTTTGGACTTAGGTTTTTTTGGGACTTAGGGTTTAGGGTTAGGGTGTAGTTTTTTTTAAATATTGTTTAGGGTTTAGCATTTGAGGTTTAAAATCTATTGTTTAGTATTTAATGTTTGGGTTTTGGTATTTTGGGCTTAGGGTTTTGGGTTTATGGTTTAGAGTTAGGGTTAAGGTTAAGGTTAGGGTTAGGGTTAGGGTTATGGTATTGGGTTCTTTTAGATTTTTGGGTTTAGGGTGTAGAATTTGAGGTTTAATATCAATGGTTTAGTATTTATTATTTTGGTTTTGGTATTTTAGGCTTGGGGTTTAGTGTTTAATATTAGGTTTTTGGTATTTTGGGCATAAGGTTTAGGGTTAAGGTTAAGGATAGCGTTAGGGTTAGGGTTAGGGTTAGGGTTTAGGTTTATTTTAGGGTTTAGGATTTTTGGTATAACATCTATGGTTTAGTGTTTACTATTTGGGTTTTGATATTTTGGACTTGGGGTTTCGGGTTAATGGTTAGGATTAGGGTTAGGTTAAGGTTAGGGTTAGTTAGGGTTTAGTTTTTTTTTTTTAGGTTTTGGGGTTTGGGTTAAGGATTTGAGTTTTAATATCTGTGGTTTAGTATTCAATGTTAGGTTTGGTATTTTGGACTTTGACTTTAGGGTTTAAGGTTTAGGGTTAGGGTAAGGATATGGTTAGGGTTTGAGTTAGGATTAGGGTTAGAGTTTAGTTTTTTTTAGGATTTAGGTTATGTGGTTTACGATTTGAGGTTTAAAATCTATGGTTTTAGTGTTTAATGTGTGGGTTTTCGTATTTTGGACTTAGGTTTTTTTTTGGACTTAGGGTTTAGGGTTAGGGTGTAGGTTTTTTTAAATATGGTTCAGGGTTTAGCATTTGAGGTTTAAAATCTATTGTTTAGTATTTAATGTTTGGGTTTTGGTATTTTGGGCTTAGGGTTTTGGGTTTATGGTTTAGAGTTAGGGTTAAGGTTAAGGTTAGGGTTAGGGTTTTGGGTTCTTTTAGATTTTGGGTTTAGGGTGTAGAATTTGAGGTTTAATATCAATGGTTTAATATTTATTGTTTTGGTTTTGGTATTTTGGGCTTGGGGTTTAGGGTTTATGGTAGGGTTAGGGTTCGTATTGATGTGATGGTTTAGGTTATTTTTAGGTTTCAGGGTTTGGGGTTAAGGATTTGAGTTGTAATATCTATGGTTTTGTGTTTAACATTAGGGTTTTGGTATTTTTGGCTTTGAGTTTAGGGTATAGGGTTAGGGATAGTGTTCGTGTTAGGGTTAGGGTTATGGTTAGGGTTTAGGTTTTTTTGGGGGGGGTTTAGGGTTTTTAGTTTAAAATCTATGGTTAGTGTTTAATGTTTGGGTTTTGGTATTTTCGGCTTGGCGTTTTGGGTTAATGGTTAAGGGTTAGGGTTAGGGTTAAGGTTAAGGTTAGGGTTAGGGTTTTGGTTTTTTAGGTTTTAGGGTTTGTGGTTTAGGATTGGAGATTTAAAATCTATGGTTTAGTGTTTAATGTTTGGGTTTTCGTATTTTGAACTTAGGTTTCTTTCTTGGACTTAGGGTTTAGGGATTAGGTTAAGGTTAGGGTTCGGATTAGGGTTAGGATGTAGTTTTTTTTTAGGTTTTATGGTTCTGGTTTAGCATTTGAAATTTAAAATCTATGGTTTAATTCGTATTTAATGTTTGGATTTTGATATTTTGGGCTTAGGGTTTGGGTTAGGGTTAGGGTTAGAGTTTTTTTTTTTTTAGGTTTTAGGATTGTGGTTAAGGATTTGAGGTTTAAAATCTATGGTTTAGTGTTTAATGTATGGGTTTTTATATTTTGGACTAAGGTTCTTTTTGGACTTAGGGTTTAGGTTAGGGTGTAGGTTCATTTTAGGTTTTATGATTCAGGATTAGCATTTGAGGTTTAAAATCTATTGTTTAGTGTTTAATATTTGGTTTTTTGTATTTTGGGCTTTGGGTTTAGTGTTTATTGTAGGGTTATTCTTAGAGTTAATGTTTGGGTTAGGGTTAGGTTTTAGGTTGTTTTTTAAGTTTTAGGGTTTGGGGTTATTTGAGTTGTAATATCTATCGTTTAGTGTTTAATGTTAGGTTTTTGGTATTTTGGGCATAGGGTTTAGGGTTAAGGTTAAGGATACGGTTAAGGTTAGGTTTAGGTTTAGGGTTTAGATTTATTTTAGGTTTTAGGGTTTAGGGTTTAGGATTTTTGGTATAACATCTATGGTTTAGTGTTTACTATTTGGGTTTTGGTATTTTGGACTTGGGGTTTCCGGTTAATGGTTAGGGTTAGGGTTAGGGTTAAGGTTAGGGTTAGGGTTAGGGTTTAGTTTTTTTGTTAGGTTTTAGGGTTTGGGTTAAGGATTTGAGTTTTAATATCTGTGGTTTAGTGTTCAATGTTAGGGTTTTGGTATTTTGGACTTTGAGTTTAGGGTTTAGGGTTTAGGGTTAGGGTAAGGATAGGGTTAGGGTTTGAGTTAGGATTAGGGTTAGAGTTTAGTTTTTTTTAGCATTTAGGGTATGCGGTTTAGGATTTGAGGTTTAAAATCTATGGTTTAGTGTTTAATGTGTGGGTTTTCGTATTTAGGACTTAGGGTTTAGGGTTAGGGTGTATTTTTTTTAAATATTGTTCAGGGTTTAGCATTTGAGGTTTAAAATCTATTGTTTAGTATTTAATGTTTGGGTTTTGGTATTTTGGGCTTAGGGTTTCGGGTTTATGGTTTAGAGTTAGGGTTAAGGTTAAGGTTAGGGTTAGGGTAAGGGTTCTTTAAGATTTTTGGGTTTAGGGTGTAGAATTTGAGGTTTAATAACAATGGTTTAGTATTTATTGTTTTGGTTTTGGTATTTTAGGCTTGGGGTTTAGTGTTTAATGTTAGGTTTTTAGTATTTTGGGCATAGGGTTTAGGGTTAAGGTTAAGGATAGCGTTAGTGTTAGTGTTAGTGTTAGGTTTTAGGTTTATTTTAGGTGTAGGGGTTAGGGTTTAGGATTGTTGGTATAACATCTATGGTTTAGTGTTTACTATTTGGGTTTGGTATTTTGGACTTGGGTTTCGGGTTAATGGTTAGGATTAGGATTAGGGTTAAGGTTAGGGTTAGGGTTAGGGTTTAGTTTTTTTTAGGTTTTGGGGTTTGGATAAGGATTTGAGTTTAATATCTGTGGTTTAGTATTCAACGTTAGGGTTTTGTATTTTGGACTTTGACTTTAGGGTTTAGGGTTAGGGTTAGGTAAGGATAGGGTTAGGGTTTGAGTTAGTATTAGGGTTAGAGTTTATTTTTTTTTAGGATTTAGGGTATGTGGTTTAGGATTTGAGGTTTAAAATCTATGGGTTTAGTGTTTAATGTGTGGGTTTTCGTATTTTGGACTTACGTTTTTTTTTGGACTTAGTGTCACGACCCAAATCGGGCCGCGCAGTGGAACCCACACTTATCTTACTATGTGAGCGAACCAACCAATCTAAACCCCAACATTTCAAGACATAATGAACAAAATACAATGCGGAAGACTTAAAACTCATTAACGAAATCAAATTAATAACTTCTAAATTTATAACTCATTACCCCCAAAATCTGGAAGTCATCACCACAAGAACATCTATGATCAAATTACTAAACTAAGAGTATTCTAAGAATCTAAAATAAATAAAAAGCTAGTCCATGCCGGAACTTCAAGGCATCAAGACATGAGGAAGAAGATCCAGTCCAAGCTAGAAGCATTAGCTCACCCTGAAATCCGATGTAATGTAGACTGGCTAGAGTTGCGGTTGAGTTGAAGACGACGGTACGTTTGCTGCACTCCACAAATAACAAAGAAAGAAACATACAAGTAGGGGTCAGTACAAAACACGAGTACTGAGTAGGTATCATCGGCCAACTCAAAATAGAAAACAGTATATATCAGATAATATCATAAAATCAACTAATATCCTTAACATGCGGCATTTACAATTACCATAACTCTTGGTCACAACACCAAGCACATCAATGAGGACTCACGCCTCCCCATCATACTCATTTGGGAATTAGGTTCATTAAATTGAGTACATTAACATCTTTGAAGATTCATTATCTTTATTCCTCTCGTGTCGGTACGTGACACTCTGCTCCATAAACTATCCTGGTGTCGGAACGTGACACTCCGATCCTCATATACTATCCTGGTACCGGAACGTGGCACCCGATCCATATACTATCCTGGTGTCGGAACGTGACACTCCGATCCATATACTATCCTGGTGTCGGAACGTGACACTCCGATCCTCATATACTATCCTGGTACCGGAACGTGGCACCCGATCCTCTATTACTATCCTGGTGTCGGAACGTGACACCCGATCCTCTATACTATCCTGGTACGGAACGTGGACCCGATCCCCTAATCTCACTACTTTCGTTCATCAAGCCTTCTTTTATACCAAGGCATCATCATTAACAAAGTAGATTAGGGTTTTTCAAGATTTAGGATTCAATAGCCTCATCATGCTTAGTTTATCATAATTATATAATCACATTCATGCAAGCATACAATTAAGCATATAGAAGGGTTTACAATACGACCAATACATATCATTCGCTATTAAGAGTTTACTACGAATAGCATAAACCATAACCTACCTCCACCGAAGAATTCGTGATCAAGCAAGCAATTTCCCCAAGGCTGCGTTTTTCCTCTCTCTCGATCGATCGTTTCTCCCTCTCTTGTTCTTTCTATTTTTCTTGTTCAAACCCTCTTTCTTTTACCCTAATTAACATATAATTAAATATAAAAGATGATAGAATAACCCACTAATTAATTCAAGGTTATCTCTTTTAACCCCCAAGTAATTGAGTTATTAATATTAAACCACTCACTTTATAATTATAAGCAGGAATAGTCCAAAACGCCCCTTAAAATATTTACAGAAATCCGACCCAGCCTGGGATTACGCAATCTGTGACGGCCCGTCGTGCCTGCGACGGTCCGTCCTGCTGCTTCCGTCGCAGAGTTCAGAGACTAACTTTTTACTAAGGGTCTGTGACGGTCCGTCGTGCCTACGACGGTCCGTCCTGCACTTCCGTCACGAAGTTCAGAGACTTGCTCCCAGTACCCAATTTTCAAGAGTTGAAGTGTTTTGGAACGGAGGCTCATGACGGTCCGTCGTGTCTGTGACGGTCCGTCCTGCAGGTCCGTCACAGAGTTCAGAGAGTCGATTTCAGTATTCTAAGTGTTTTGGAACAAGACCCCCTCGACGGTCCGTCGTGCCCATGACGGTCCGTCGTGGGATCCGTTGTCTCAGCCAGTTTTTCCAGAAATAAAATCTGTTGCTCAAAACGACTAAACAGGTCGTTACAATAGATACCAATTTACCCATCGTTCGTCCTCGAACGATCACAAGAATAAAAACAAGGGCGAAGAGGAGTACCTGAATCTGTAAACAGATGTGGGTATCTTTCTCGCATATCAGCCTCCTTCTCCCAAGTGGCCTCTTCAACTGGTCGATTCTTCCATTGAACTTTGATGGATGCGATTTCCCTTGATCTCAACTTGCGGACTTCCCTATCTAGAATAGCAACAGGTTCCTCCTCATAAGACAAGTTTTCATCAAGAAGAACTGAATCCCAACGAATGATGTAGTTTCCATCCCCATGGTATCTTTTCAACATAGACACATGAAATACCGGATGCACTCCTGACAGCCCTGGAGGCAAGGCTAATTCATAAGCCACCTCCCCTACTCGCTTAAGTACTTCAAATGGTCCAATATACCTTGGGCTTAGCTTACCTCTTTTACCAAACCGCATCACCCCTTTCATGGGTGAGACCTTCAGCAAGACTTGTTCACCCTCCATGAACTCCAAGTCTCTAACCTTTCGATCTGCATATTCTTTTTGCCTACTTTGAGCCGCTAAAAGCTTTTCTTGGATAGATTTCACCTTCTCTAATGAATCCCTCAAAAGATCAGTACCCCAAGGTCTAACCTCAAATGCATCAAACCAACCAATGGGAGACCTACATCTCCTCCCATACAATGCCTCAAATGGAGCCATGTCAATACTGGAGTGATAGCTATTATTGTATGAAAATTCCGCTAAGGGTAAGAAGTTATCCCAATGACCACCAAATTCTATCACACATGCACGAAGCATATCCTCCAATACCTGAATCGTTCGCTCCGACTGACCATCGGTCTGAGGGTGAAATGCAGTACTAAGGTCCAACCTAGTACCTAACTCCGCATGCAATGTTCTCCAAAACTTAGAAGTAAACTGCGTACCTCTATCTGATATGATAGAAAGTGGAACTCCATGCAATCGAACAATTTCTGAGATATAGATTTTGGCTAACTTTTCTGCATTGTAGGTCACCTTGACCGGAATGAAGTGAGCAGACTTAGTTAATCTGTCCACAATTACCCAAATAGAATCAAACTTACCCAATGTCTTTGGAAGACCAACCACAAAGTCCATTGCAATTCTCTCCCACTTCCATTCAGGAATGGGCATTCTCTGAAGTGTTCCTCCAGGTCTCTGGTGTTCATACTTTACTTGCTGGCAATTTGGACATTTGGCAACAAAATCAACAATGTCGCGCTTCATTCTACTCCACCAAAAGTGTTGCTTTAGGTCACGGTACATCTTGGTTGCACCAGGATGTATAGAATATCCGGAACTATGAGCCTCTGTAAGAATAGTGTGGATCAAATCATCAACACGGGGCACACATACCCTTCCCTTAATCCTTAAAACACCTTCCTCATCAATTATTGCTTCTTTAGCCTCTCCTCGCAACACCATATCCCGAATTCGGCTTAGTTTCTCATCATCAAACTGTTTTCCCTTGATCTTGTCAAGAAAAGAAGATTTCGCCTCCACACCAGCCAAAAATCCTCCCTTTTCATTTACTTCTAGCCTCATAAAGTCATTAGCCAAGTTCTGGATTTCTCTAGCCAACGGGCGTCTAGAAACTTGCAAGTGAGCTAGACTCCCCATGCTTCCTGCCTTCCTACTTAAAGCATCTGCCACAACATTAGCTTTTCCCGGATGATACAGAATAGTGATATCGTAGTCCTTCAGTAGTTCCATCCATCTCCTCTGTCTCAAATTCAAATCTTTCTGAGTAAAGACATACTGTAGGCTACGATGATCCGTATAGACTTCACACTTAACCCCATATAGATAGTGTCTCCATTGCTTTAATGCAAACACTACCGCAGCCAATTCCAAATCATGGGTCGGATAGTTACGTTCATGCACCTTTAATTGCCTCGAAGCATAAGCAATTACATTCTTCTCTTGCATTAGCACTGCACCCAAACCCGAATAGGATGCATCACAATAGACAATGAAATTCTTACCTTCCACTGGCAGGGTAAGGATTGGTGCAGTAGTCAACAAGGTCTTGAGTTTCTGAAAGCTTTCCTCACACTCATCCGACCATACAAATGGAACATTCTGCTTAGTCAAGTTCGTCAATTGGGAAGCAATAGAAGAGAATCCTTTGACAAATCGACGGTAATAGCTAGCTAACCCAACAAAGCTCCTTATTTCTGACACATTAGTAGGTCTTACCCAATTCTTCACTGTTTCAATCTTAGAAGGATCCACCATTACTCCATCCTTAGAAACCACGTGCCCCAAGAAGGACACTGAATCTAGCCAGAACTCACACTTGGAGAATTTGGCATAAAGCCTTTTCTCCCTTAATACTTCCAACACAATTCTCAAATGTTCTTCATGTTCCTCCTTACTCCTGGAGTATATCAGTATATCATCAATAAATACGATCACAAAGAGATCCAGATATGGCTTAAAAATCCCGTTCATCAAGCTCATGAAAGCGGCAGGGGCATTCGTAAGACCAAAAGACATTACTACAAATTCGTAATGCCCATACCTGGTTCTAAAAGCAGTCTTTGGTACATCTGTTGCCCGTATTTTCAATTGATGATAACCGGATCTTAAATCAATCTTAGAGAAGACACAAGCACCTTGTAACTGATCGAACAAATCATCAATGCGAGGAATGGGATACTTGTTCTTAATAGTTACCTTGTTCAACTGCCGGTAGTCTATGCACATCCGAAAACTCCCATCCTTCTTCTTCACAAATATCACCGGAGCACCCCAAGGGGATGCACTCGGTCTAATGAAACCCTTATTTAACAACTCTTGAAGTTGGGCCTTTAGCTCCCTTAACTCCGCTGGGGCCATCCTATAAGGGGGTATGGAAATGGGGCGAGTACCCGGTTCCAGATCAATGCAAAAATCGATATCTCTATCCGGTGGCATACCAGGAAGATCTGCAGGGAACACATCCAGAAACTCACGGACTATCGAAACCGACTCAATTGAAGGTACTGGAGTAGTGTCATCCTGAGATGTGCCAAGAAAGATAAACACCCTTTGCTAACCATTCTCTTAGCACGAAGAAAGGAGATGATACGAACCGGAGTGGAAGTGTAGTCACCCTCCCACACTAACGGATCTGTCCCAGGCTTGGCCAACGTTACAGTTTTTGCATTACAATCTAAGATCGCAAAATTCGGAGAAAGCCAAGTCATACCCAGAATTACATCGAAGTCAACCATTTCTAGGATAACCAAATCTACATAAGTGTTGCTCCCCACAAAAGTCACCAAACAGGACCTATATACTTTTTCAACTATCACAGACTCACCCACCGGAGTAGAAACACGAATAGGCATGTCAAGCAATCCGCAATGTAAATTAAGACCAGTAGCAAATGAGGAAGATACATATGAAAATGTGGAGCCAGGATCAAATAATACAGAAGCCATGCAATCACAAACCCAAAGATTACCTGTGATAACAGCATCAGATGCTTCCGCTTCAGACCGCCCGGGGAAAGCGTAACAATGGGCCCTATCACCTGTCTGCCCGTTGCCCCTACCATGTGGTGTTGTAGTAGCTCCAGTTTGCCCATCACCTCGGCGTTTTGGTGACCACCATTACCTCGACCACCACGTCCTCCAGAATGACGGCCTCTTCCATGACCACCTCTACCTCTGACTATGGGAGGTCTGTAACTCTGTTTTGGACAATACCTCTTAATGTGTCCAGTCTCCCCACATCCATAACACTCTCTGGATTCAAGCATCGGTCTCTGTGAGAATGACGAAGTCTGGGAATAACCTCCAACCTCAGAGAAATGTTGGCCGGTCTGAGGTGGACCCCCAACTACAGTCTGTAGTGAAGACTGAATTGGTCGGACTGAGTAACCTCCTGAACCCTGTCCTCTAGAGTAAGAACCATTAAACTCACCTCCTTTTCGAAACCTTTTTGATGTCGATGCCATAGTGAAGTCATCGGGCTTCACTCCTTCCACCTCTATCACGAAGTCTACCACTTCTTGAAAGGATTTTGCCGTAGCCGCTACCTGTAAGGATGAAATCCGCAATTCTGACCTCAACCCCTTCACAAAACGGCGAATCCGCTCTTGTGGACTGAAACAAAGTTGGGTG